>JSYV01000439.1:0-17149 GCA_000787455.1 Evansstolkia leycettana | reverse complement strand
TCTCTCTCTCTCTCTCTCTCTCTCTCTCTATGCGGGGAGCTTTCGCCAGACTGACTTGTGTTGCGAACGTGAGACCTCGATTTGCTGTTCTATGCCGGCCATCATAGCTCAAATCAGAAGCTCATCGACATTGCAACTGCTCATGGCCACGCGGTACTGCGGGCTGTGGTGAGGGAGGACTTTTCCACCTTTCACGTCTGCAACTTCGACCCCAAGACCGGTTCCATCCAGGCGCAATATACCCACCAGGGATATAAAGATAATTCAACCTGGAGCAGGTAGATCTCTCCCAACACCCCCAGTATTGGAAGAAGCCGTACTCATATCGAGTGACTGCTTGGCAGAGGACAGGCCTGGGGCATCCTGGGTTTCGCCCAGACGTACATATGGACCAAGGAGCCCGTCTTCCTCCAGACGGCAATCGGCCTGTCGGATTATTTCCTCAAGCAGCTTTCGAGTGCCTCGCATTCCCATCCCTACGTCCCGCTGTGGGACTTCGATGATGTACCAACCGATCCCAGCGTCCCTCCCCTCCGCGACACCTCTGCGGCCATGATCGCTGCCAACGGAATGCTCCTCTTACACCAGATCCTGCACAACCAGTCGCCGTATCTGGACGCTGTGGTGAGAATTGCCAAGGAAACGGTGGATCTTTCCCTCGCAGCAGATCGCGCGAGCTTTCAAGTCGATGCGAACGGGCGAATCGAAGTGGCTCCGGGGAGCTGGGACTCGATCTTGACCAATGCGACGGCGAACAATAACGAGTATGCGTTGATGAGATACCGCGACCATGGGCTGGTCTACGCTGACTATTACTTTTTGGAATTGGGCAATAAGATGCTACGGATGGGGCTGCTTTGACGCTGGCATTATGAACTGTGCACTATGACTCCGTACATACAGAACCTGATAGAATATACCGACAAGGAATAGATGTATATCCCAGATAGTTGTAGCCAAGGCAACAGGATAGACAATGGAATTGAGGTGTTCCATTTTCTTCATGTACATCACCATGACCGATAGTTAACTCAGACTTGAGACACAAACCCAGAACCTTAATGGATGGATGTTCCCTTTGATATTTTCTCCTTTAAAAGGACTGGCTGAAGAAAGCCCCCACACTAAGCACTCGACCCCGCAAATCACCCCATCCAGTTGTTAAGTTGTCCCTGTTTGGCGGGAAAACTCCGTCCCTGGAGCCCATCCGTATTCCTGGGAAGTTAATGAGTTCGGTGGAGATGCAAACGGGAATCGCCTCACGCACAGCGAGCCGTTGACAGCACCACCCATGTCCAGTTGCTCGACAATGTAATGCCGCTATTCCCACGGTTATCCTGCCTCGAAACAGCTTGTCGGCAATGGAGAGAGGCTCGGGAGAGACGCAAACCCAAAATGGGACCGAGCATCGAGCGTCTTCAGGAACGGCGGAGGAGATCCCTGCGTGCCAGTCATGTCGAAAACGAAAGTTGAAATGTTCGCGGGAGATGCCTTCGTGCTCTCAATGCTCAAGACTCTGTGAGCGACGAGTCCTCCTCTGCCTTGCGACCGTGGCTAATCCTGTGAAGCGTGTGCCTGTGTTTACGACCAGAAGAAGCAGAAGCCGGGGCTGAAAAGTGGTGCCGTGGAGAGTTTGAATCGGCGCTTGGGTTCGTTATTTTTATTTGAAATATCTGGTTTCTGGGAGTATTCGTTAACCCGCTTGGCAGAGGTCCTTGAGAGAATCCTGCTAAATAGCAACGGCGAGGTCAGGTCGCCGTCTGCTGCGCCGGATCGAAATGGTTGCGTCTACCATGCCGCGTTGCTCATCGCCAACGCGCTGAAGGATAGCTCAAATGAGCGACTTTTGGGGACGGATCTCCCATCCATCGGCAACAGTCATTCAGCCCCCGGAGGCATGCTCTTGAACTGTCGCAGAGAAGTACTATTGAAGCGTGGCACTGATTTCCTCGAGGCCTCGAACACCGATTCCGCAAAGAGGCGGCGAACAGGGGCTGAACCGTATGCGAGACTCCCATATGCCATCGACCTGGATAATTTGAGCGCCCTTTTACCGCCTCGGCACATACTGGAGCCTCTGTTCGAGATATACTTCGTGAAGATCCATCCTTGGATCCCTTGCGTGCACCGGCCAACATTCCAGGATCAATGGAAGAACCAGACGGAGGCACGCAAACTGACTGTGCTTGTCCATGCCATGACGTGTGCTACGATGCGACATCTGCCGCTGCAAGAACTGGGCCTGAGCGAAGACGAGGTGCGCCACCAGGTGGAACTGTCTCGCAATATCGTCACCAAGAATGCGATGGAGGATCTATCGTTAGAAAACCTCCAAGCACTGATTATCCTCACGTTTGATAATGTCAGTCATCCGTCCTCTTGACCATTTTCATCATGCTGAACGACGAGGACAGATAGGAGAGGGAAGGCTGTCAACTGCGTGGCCGATTATTGGATCTCTAACCAGAACCGTCGAATACCTGCAACTGACCGTGGAGTCCGATGAAAAGCCGCAGCGCGCGCTTCAGCGTCCTCTGGCATTGCTGGAGGATGCGAGGACATGGGCCGAAGCGGAAACGCGGCGAAGAGTGTTTTGGAACGTTTTCCTTCTCGACCGGTAAGGGCTCTGAGCAACTTACAATTCAGTCCTCTGATGGTCTGACGAAACATATACAAGGTTCTGCTCCGTGACTACAGGGTGAGTGATGACAAGAAACAACGACAGATGCAGTCGGTTTTCTAACCCTGTGCAATGGCTCGAAGATGGAATACCAGCCTGACTGCGGATGATGTCCGACGCCGTCTTCCCTCCAACGGCGATATATGGGCACGGGGGGATCTCTCGAGCACCCCTTATTTTGGAATATGGGACAAATCGGCGGCGAAAATTGGAAATTCGATTACTTACATCCCAGCGCAACGGTCCCCGGAAAGTACACCAGAGACACTGGCTGGCAGACCCAACGATGCATCGCCGGCCGCACAATCCGCGTACGTCGGAGCGTTTGCGTACCGGATTGAAGCTACAGAGTCCTTGAGCCGGATCACGTCATTTTTCTTGCAGCAGCCCGTGGACTTCCGAAATCGACAAGAAGTGGGAAGCTGGTTGACCCGTTTCAAGGAGCTGGATCTTCGTCTCGTGCAGTATGTTCCTGGGCCCAGTGGCGAAGTCGGGTGACTGACAGGATGCTAGTTGGAAGCTGTTTCTGCCCCAGAAGTGGAAAGACTCCAATGTCTCGCAGGACGAGACGGTGGTCAAGATGGATCCCAATTTGACACTTGCCCATATCACCCACAACACATCCATGATTCTGCTACACCAACACATCGCGTACCCGCCGGCTGCCTTGACCCGGATCGTCAAATTGCCCAGCTCATGCAGTGCTGAAACGTGCCAGCTAGCAGCGATAGAGACTGCATCAATTGCCCAGAAATATCTAAAGTATACCGACTCCGACATCGTGACCGGCCAGTTCGCTTTCTGCGCCTTTATCGCGGGGCGAGTGCTGTTAGGTGGGTAGACTGAACACCCATAGACAGTTTCATGCTGATGAACAGTTAGTGCACTGGAAGTTTTACAAACTGCCCTTGGCTCCGGAGTTCTTCAGCCTTGTAAAGAGCCTGCAAGACATGTCTTGTAGATGGCGAGGCTCCATCAATCAAACGGACCAGGCAGAAGATATCGCGCATCAAGATCTTGCCGCGAGATACGCATCACTGCTTCAGGAGCTTCATGCCATATGCGTCAATGAACCAGACCGCCATCCTGGCTTTCTCTTTCATTGCGATATCACATCCGACTTTGGTGCATCTCGTGAAGTCCACAATGCTCGCAGAACATCTCGGCGCGAGTCTGTATCTAACTGGCATGCAGACCATACCCGACGGCGCTCAGGTACCATTGACAGTTATTCCATGCAGAATATTGGTCACGATTTCTCAGCTGTGGGCGAGTCTGGAAATGCCCGACCGGCTCTCCACGGTGGGAGTCCTCGTCAGCCTGAGGGAGCTCCTCTCTATACCTCTGTGCCATCGGGTAATGGAGTCCGCGCAGTGGCCGAACTCACGTCGCCACGCAGCGTGCATCCCAGCGTGTCAGCGAACGGTCTGGCTCCCAATCACCCGAGTGATTTGGAGAGCAACGTGCAGCACAATTTTGACCTCGGGCGTGACATGACGGAGGACGAGTTAACCGCCATGTCGAACGTCCTTTTGGGCCAGCAGTTTTCCGAACTGGACCGAGTGATTACACTGGATGGCACGGATTTCACATTCAACATGGGTTATTGGGGGAACTTTTCCGACTTCTGATCCGTGATCGTCCTGCCTCCCTTTCTCTACTGCTTCCTTTCCCCCCCATGTTCTGTTGCATTGAATCTGCACAGCTCCTTACGGTAGTAGACTGTTAAACGGAGGCCGATGCCAGGTGTCGATAGGCATACTGCTCAACCGACAAACCTGTGGCTGGACTCTGCGGTGACGTCTTCATGTACTATTATGGGTGATTTATTCTGGTCATCGGGCATTTGATCGTGCCATCAGATGGTTACGTGCAATTGCAATCATGGCGCCTAATTGCATACTGAGAAGATATTCAAACCGGAAGCAGCTCTGTCGCAGGGCTATATTCCGTGCAGTCACAGAGAATCAAGCTACACAATAATCGCATCGTCTTGATAATCGCAGAGAAGAAGGCCTGAGGAGGGGAATTCTCAAAGCCTTCGCAGAGTTCTCTTGGGGTATTTACTTCTATACAACCATCCTACGTGAAAGAACTCCATGGAGAGAATCAAGTTCTGGCTGATTATCAAGTTCTATGCATAATATCTACTGCACTCTGTGCCAACAACTAGTCTCCACAGTACTATCCTAGCCCCGTAAACCTCAACTATCTGCAATGTTATCCAACTGCTCTGGAGCAGGGCGCAGGGGATAAATATCGCCTCCTGGCGGTGGCAGCAACTTGCGGACTACCTTCAACGCATCCATGTCTCCCGCATCGGCAGCAGCATGAAGGTTGTCCGTAGCAGCGTACTGGTTGAAATCCAGTTCGGGGAACGGCCAGTCTGCCTGTCCTCCAACAGCAGCTGGGATCATTACGTTCGCGGCATCAAATAACGTCTGTCCCTGAGGTCCTTTATAGCCATACAGATCGATACCGAGCTTCTTTGCAATCAGCGCCCATCGCAACAGCGCTCCGAGGTTGAAATTGGAGTAATGCCAACTGCGCGTGCGGGCCACTTCCTGCGGCTGGGTTCCGTTGGGGAGAATCTGGTTGTCGATGAAGGACGTGGCTTTGTGACAGGTATCCACCGCGAGAGTACGGTTTCCCACGAAGGCTGCGATCGACGAGATCTGCATGTTGGCGAAGGTGCCGTGGTTATTCGTTGCACTTGCCTCCTCGATTCCAAAGTCCGAATACGCGAGCCACGAGAGGAATTGCACGTTCCAATCGCGGAAGCCTTGGATATCCTCGTTCGACCATCCGGGGGCACCGCTGGCCAGGATGGCAGCGGCATCGATGACGTTGGTATATTCCTGGGAGAAATCGATGATTCCGATGGACCGTCCCGTGTTCGCACAGGGGATGATCTGCGCGTGGTTGAGGTTCGGGTTCATCTTCGTTTCGGGATCCAAGAACCATGTGCGAAGAATGTTGCCAGCGTGGATGGCATATTCCTCTTTGCCCGTGTAGTACCAGGCCAGTGTGAGGACATAGGACGAATTGAACATCAGACCTCGGTTTGTGTGGTCTGGATAGTTGTCCACTTCGGGGTTTCGAATCCCATCTCGTTGGACATAGGGACAGCCGTCGGTGGTGTTAGACGGCCACCAGTATGGCGCTTGAGACGTGTAGTCGTGGATATCCCCGCCCGGAGGAGGTTTGGTCTTTGTCGTGACGGACCATGGGCCTTGGGTGAGCCAGTAATCGGCTTGAGCAGTCAAGTGTCCCAGAGCAGTGGTGAGAGTCGGATCCTTGAGGAACAGCCCTACTTTCGCTGCTAGCAGGCGGTACCCATCAATTGTCACGGTATCAGGGATAAAATAGTCGACAATTGGACTTGAGAGTCCATACTGTACGAAGGTTGAGAGCGAAAGAAAAGATAGGAAGTGTTTATGCAGCATTCTGTGGGCAATTGCAGTGACCAAGACGAGCGCAGTTTGAATGTTAGAGCGGGTCTGTATATCGTCCTGGCAACCTCGATTGACTGTATATATACGGTTTGAAGCTACATGCCACGGCCATCATTCTTCATTAGCCGTTCTTCAGACGCCAAGGAAACCTTGTCATACGGGGAGCGAATATTTCCACCATTAGACGCTTTTCCCTCGGACTCACTATATCAGAACCCCGACAGTTACCCCGACAATCCGGGGACAATCTGGGGACAATCCGGGGACAACCCCGGGATTTGCAGGGTCCATATCCCATTGAAACCAGATGTCGTGCTCCACCTTGGATCATCATGTCTAGTGAAGAGGGGACGGCAATTTCTCCATGCAGATTATCTGTTCATCAATAGTAATGTGAGGAGTCTCAATGCTTGAGATCTAATGCCCGTTGAATGCTTGTGTCGAAGTGCAATTTGGACGGAGCATACATTCCAAATCCACTGCCTTCCTTAAGCTGTGTGAATTGGTAGATAGACCGGAGTTGGAAGTCGACCATAATGATAATATCTATGATTGTGATTATCATTCTATACCGCTCAACAATTGCTCTGAGGTTTATGCTAGTATTCTGATTCAATGAGATGCAGACCAGAACGCAATTTAGCCTTGATGCTGTGACACGAGTGGACGCATCCAGCAGAGACGTATATATCCCATTTGTGGTCACTTTGGAGCTACCCATTGCAAGACATAGATCGACTTTCGACCGCCTCCGCGTTGTGCTGGAACAATGAGCCAATCTTTCAGTATATGCTGCATCTCGAATCCGTTGTTCTTCAACACAGTCAAACTGCCATCATTCCCGACGTACGTGGTGCCTTTCAGGGTACGGATGTTCATGTACAGAATCGCCCACTCCTTAAGCAGGCTCTTTAGGACTGCGGTCATAATCCCACGACGTTGGTGCGATGGACAGAGCCAGTCTGATCATCATGATTCATTAGTGCACGCCAGAGGCTATTTACCAGGCTGTGAAATGGCATTTCACTGTACCCGATTGAGGGCAGGGAAAAGGAGACGCGCGCCACAGACACGAAAGGCTCCATATCAGATCAGGACTTCCAGTGGGCAAGGCCTTGTTTTTTTCGTATGCCTCAAGCTGTTCCTTACTGTCTGGAGGAAGCTCCCAGAACGAGTACCGTGAGAATCCGATGACGCCAATCAACACATCCTGGCCATCGGCCTGGATCTCTCGAATACAACGGAAAGGGCATCCATCGGCGAATGCCGGCGTTTCTGTCTCACTCCCGTGCTGCTCTCGATCCTGGAGCTGCTGAAAGAATCGCTCATCATCCGCCGCTGACCTAGCCATGAATGGTCTTGCATGCTCATGTAGGTACGGAAGCTGCATGTCGAGGAACTCATTGACACGAGGATCATTCAGGGTCTTGACCATGATGTCTGCATCAACAGCAGACTGTGGTCTTTGGGGGGTTACAATGATGTTGTCGAGAGGCGCTGGAAGGCCGATGAACGGTTCTCCCGTCACCGGATTGCGTTTCATTGGGGGTTGTTATACTCTTTGAATGAGCGATGAGGACAGATAGATGTGGGTGGTCTGCAGCAGCTTGAATTCCAAGGTTCTGTTATCCAACTTGAGTCGGAACCTCAACAGGTCGTATCGGTTTCTTAAGAGTCAGTATTGGTCAGAGTCACATTCTGAGTAGCCAGAGATTACCCTGGTCCATGCCGAGAAGATACCCCATCCTTAGCCCTGTAACCTCGTATTCAAGAGGGCGTGACATATCCACTAATTCAACTTAGACCAGCGAGTGATGGACTAGTGGTGACAGCCTCGTGCATGATCTATAATAGCAAATGAGATGAACGAGATTATCTTTTCAGATATCTATGGAGTAGCTGAGGTCGAAGACGGAGCCTCATGCCAAATGCTGTCTGCAACCCGAAGGTCAAAGATAAAAATATTACCTCTGCCATCTCGACCAGTGATAGTTTTTTGCAAGGAGTGGTGCTACAGACTCTATCATAAACCGAGTCTCCTAGGAGCAATGACAGAATCTACAGTCACAATCACTTATGAAAATTGATGACTCGGTCCCAAGAGCAACTCAAATAGCATCAATTCTTCTTCCCCTGCTCTCAGTCCTCTCCAACTAACCTCCTCTTCCATGTCAGAAGGACTGTAGTCACGTTGGCCATTTCGTATTTCGTATGCCGCATTAGAAACGATATGTTGTGCTGCAATATATATATATATATATAATATGGAGCAATTTGCCTTCACAGATTCCGCTCTTCTTCACAAGACATGATCGTCCTAGATTATCCTGTCGGCTCTATTGTTCTGCTCTGTTGGTCGCTGTGGGCCTAGGCCTCAGAAAGGTAGGTTTAGGCTTTATTTTTGGAGGGAGTTTTCCTTTTCGCTTCTCTGCCTCTGACCTGATCTGTCGTACTTGCTTTTCCCGGGCCAGCAACATGCACAGTTCGTGATATCCTCTGAGGGAGGCGAGCATGAGCGCCGAGTGTCCATCATTGGATTTGAGAGAGATATCGGCGCCAGCACGAATAAGCAGCTCAACTGCAGGTTTATTCCCCCATGCCGTGGCAAGGTGCAACGCTGTCACTCCTCCAGGAATAGGTTGAGAGACATCAGTTCCCACTTGAATTAGTAGCTCAAGTATCTCATTATAACTTTCCGCCTCACCCGGTTGCCAGGATGTGCCAGGCCCAGTTGGAGTGTCAATGGGTTCTGCAGCCGCCTCATATACCCTCCGAAATCGTTCAAGTCGGCCTCCGGCTGCCATATGAAACGTGGAACCTCGAAGACATCTGGCACTAACGCATCTGCAGTTGCACCAGCATCGAGCAGAGCTTTGACACTAGCAACATGTCCCCGGGCCACTGCATCCCACAACGGTGGCGCATGGGTTCGTCGGTGCAGTTTCGAAACGTCGGCTCCATTCCGGATGAGGACGTGAACAACCTCAATATGCCCATGCCACGCTGCTTGGTGCAGAGGAGTTCCAGACATGGATATCGGCGACTTGTCTGCACCGCTATCATTCAGCAACTGGACTGCACTGGGGTGTCCTTGTGTAGCTGCCCAATGGGTGGTCATAATCGTAGTCTTCTGCTAAGACATCGGCACCGCTATCGATGAGCATTTTCATTATTGCCTGATTTCCTCGCGCAGAGGCTAGGATCAGTGGTGTGGCGCAAGTCCTCATTAAGATCACTACATGCGGAGACTTGAGCACCGGCAGCAATAAGCACATCAACTGTTCTCTCCAATCCGTGTTTAATTGCGATGTGTAGAGGCATTTCTCCATTGCGGTTCATGGGAGAGATATCTGTGCACCGTGAAATAATATCATCCATCCATTCCTGTCTTTCCTGGCTCGCGATTATATGCAGTATCATATTGCCGTCATCTTGACCGACAAGTGTGGAGCTGTTAAAACTTCCGCAGAGATGATATCGCCTTGAACAAGTGAAATAATGTCCTGCGGTTGTAAATAATCCATGATAAGGTGCAGAATTTCAGTTAGAAGGTTGATCACACTAATGGAAGACTTTGCATGGCTGCGAAATGCATGGGGTTCCTCGTCTGAGAATAGAAGCCACGATAACAGCAGTTTCTACTAAACCGAAGTCTGCACTGATGAGGATATCCATGTGGATCGAAAAGATGATTGTTGACATTATTGGTACAGAGTACTTCGTAGCAAGGACGAGGATCAAGGGAGGCAATAGGCTTGGGGCGTGTTTGCCTGAGGCAGAAAAAAAACAGCCAGGATGAGCACAGATCAGGCATCACAGTTGGCAGTCTGGCATCTGCATTCCTCACTGGCGACCTATTGAGATGCAGGATCCGATGGTAGGATTCTCCATCTTTCCAGGTCTCACAATTACCTGAATCGGTACCTTTGTGACTATAGATGAAGGCTTGACGTTTATCTCTAGACTCCTCAAAGGTTTCCTGATGGGCTATGCGATTGCAACAGGCGTGTCGTCGTTCATTCTCCCCATGACCAGTAGGGACCACGTCTTTCACAATATCAAGGGCTATGCGGCTTAGATTGAGACTTTCCTTCAATCCCAGGTCTCTTTTGTGGGAGAAAGCTCAAGTACAGACCTATGGATGGGGAATGGGCTTCTCAGTCGGACGCGAACGGCCTGAAGTTTGCAAGACGCCAACTGCAGCAACAACGCAGATTCTCCCCTCAGTCTAGTGGAAGCTAAATGCCTTACACAGTAAGCTTCCCTCAGATCTGTCTTACTCCAAGGATGAAATTGCCTGGGGTAAACTGTCAGCAGAGGACTTGGGAAGAATCAGTGGCATGTTCCAAAAGCTTCTCTTACTGCTGGCATGTCGATGCTCCTGGACATTCTCGACATGATTGCTCAGAACGAAGCACCGCGCAAGATGCAGGCCATGCTTGCAGAATCAGAAGAAGCAACCTTGAAAAAATCACAGGTACAGAAATTTGTGGAGACTCTTCATGAATGTCTCCCGGAGTCCATAAACTTCGTCACTGTTGGCCTGCAGTACTTCCTCCTCGCCTTCGAGCTCATCAGCACGAAACAACTCAGTAAACAACGGAGAGCTCAGAACAAGGGCCCGGACGCGGGGACGAAGAATCAAGCGGTGACTCCCTGAATTCCGCTGCAACCTGACTTTGCATCACTGTTCGAGCAGGGTTTGCACGACTTTTATTCCCGGCGCAAGCATCTCCCACAGGCATTATCATCACTGGAAGCATTTTCGGATGAAGAATGAACGAAGCGACGTCATCGACACGCCGTCACAGCTTTATCACGTCGGATCCCGATGTCCGGCAAGGGTTTCTTCCTGATCTTGTACGTGGGACATTTGCAGGACAATCTTCTCAACGCCAAACTGGAGCTTATCGAATTCGCAGACAGCAAAATTGCAGACGGTACCATGAAGTGCAACAGGTTGATTTTTCCCAAGCAAGACTCAGTTTGAGGGTGATTCTCCCTTAAATCTGAGCAGAAGGAATCTCCATGCACGTTGGGACTGATGACAGTCATTGTATGTTGACACATCATCTGTTCATCAAGAGCAACAGATACCTCATGCAGACCCTGAACACCTTCCCCCAGAGAAAGTCTGGGAAGAAGGAAGCAATATTCTGCGCTCCATCTCACATGTTATTAGATCTGAGCCCAGCATTTTGGGTTCTGTATGGCTGCCACTTCGTTGAGTCGGGATCCTGGCCTTCCTTCATCAGACTCAAGATTTCTTCATTTGTCAGCGATGTATCTGGGAAATGATTGTCATCGTGATTGGAATGAGTCCGACGAGTGGACAATCGTTGTTCAGCTTTGTGGCGTGGATCCTAGCGACAGTGGTTTCTCTAGTTTTGAGTTTAATTGTTTGGTATATTGTGCATGGAAAGACACCTGGTGTGATTATCTTCCTATATCTAGCGAATATCTTCGAAGTTAGACTCTTGTCTATCCCTTATAACACAGGAGTGTCATCATCACTAACCTTCTCACCAATCTTCCAAATAGTATTCTCCATTTGAAGAAACCGCGGTTCTTTGGTTCATCTGTAATTGCCATTGTGACTCTCAACGTCATTGTCGGCTACGAGCTCCAAGTAAGTATCTAATTGATACGTCTTCCTGATACAACGACTCATCGCCAAAAAGGTCTGCAAGCTGGGACTCAAAGTCGCCACATCCAACAGCCAGCCATACTACCCAATCTACCTCTTTGGCCCCTACAAGCTCGCCGCCGTAGCAGCCGGCTGCGCCATTTCCTTCATCTGGGTTGTCTTCCCATACCCAATCACGGCAAAGTTGAAGTTGCGTCAACTGCTTGGGCGCAGCCTCTTCGTCCTCGCCAAATTCTGCAGCGTCATGCACGCCACTATTGAGTTATGGATGAGTGGTGAATTGGGTAATATTCAAGGTTAACATCCCCAAGTGCTGTGAACTTGAAAGTGTATGATATAAGTTATTTAACATGGAAACAATGCTCCTTAATGGTCTCTGCATGCACAGCAACTTCATGACCTTCAAACCAGCAATCAGCAGGAAGTTCCCCAAAAAGGTCTACGACACCATCATCTCAGGAATACATGGCATCCTCACCAGCGTGGCGTGTGACATTGATGGCGCATACAACACAAAATCTAGAAGCCTTGTCTCCAGAATCAGATGCTTGCAGGCCAAAGGAAGACGAGTATTGCATTGAAGTCTGCGGGTCTCAAGCCTCACGCCACCACATCTCTTCTCTGTCATCTTTCCGCCTCGATTATGAACGGTCAGCCACTGCCTCTATATTTGTCTAACTGCATTCTTTCCCCCTTGAGCGACAGCTCTAGTGGATTGATGGTGAGCTGCTTAACATTCGACATGTCGAGGACGCTGCCTTTGCGGCCTTTGTCTTGTTGGAGGTTTTAAGGACGGTGGTTAGTTTCAGCTTGAAGGATCTTCCAGAGTAGGTGTCTTCTTTGTGTTGTCTCTTCCTCCTCGAATGCTAATGTCGCGATTTCAGCAGTGTAAAATTGCTCGCCAGAGAATTGAGATGTGGCTTCTGAGTTCGACCAACCCAGCTTCATGGGGAGACCTCCCGGTTGATTTCGAGTGCTGGATCAAGAGGGAAGTGAGGGTAATGACTGAGATGAAAATGACTTCTGTCTAGCATAACTGAGTGCAGTGTTTGTTTGTTCCTTGATTCTGCCGGCTTGCTGAGTGGTCACAATCCCAAAACATCTTATCCAGTCCTCCATCCATGAGGTCTAGCTCTCCCACAGTCTATTTGTATGTAGTCTGCCTACATAGTTTCTCAATGATCAACCATCTCAGCAGCCTCCTTCCGTAAGGCCTTTTGTACACGGTAGCGCTCCGAGGCTGATTCAGAGACTGCTGCCCGTGCAAGCAGCCGCAGTGCCTCATCCGCTCCGGATTTTGATCCAGCATATGTCGCGTGAGACACGCAGCCGTCTAAACCAACGTGGTCGCAATGCAACTTAAGCTTCCCTCCATCTAGGACAATATAGGGAAAGCACCCAGAGGGGTCCAAATTGAGGACATAGGGAACAGGTAAACCGCTGGACTCTACCTGGCGGCGCCGTGTTCTGAGTTCTTCGAGGAAGTCCTCTATCCAAGCGGGAGACCGCTCTCTTTCCTTGGTGACAATCTCGGGATCTTTGAGAAGTGATTCAAACCAAACAGTCCGGCCCTCTTGTCCATCCATCCCATTCTGTGAGAAACTGAAACTCAATCTTTTCTAGGCGCGGCAGGCTTTCTCTGAGCAATTCAAAAACCGAGGCCCAAGTCCCACCGCCATAGAGCTCGGTTGACTGAAAATGTATTGATCGAATACTCTGTTTAAACCGGCTCAGGAACTTTACAAGCTCGTCCCTTGTAAAAGCGTTGTCCTGGAGCTGGAGTTCTCCGATTGGTGGCAGTACGGTTGATGTTGTAGCGAGGTCATTGTAAAAGGGATGGGACGGGCGCCTGCGTTTTCTCCAGGGCAATCTATGTTCGCCAAACTTCACAGACAGCCTTTTTAGATTGGGAGAGCAAATGATGAATGATTTGATCCATTCGAGGTCGATGACATCCTCATAAAGCTCTATCTGCAGATGTTTGAGGTGAGCGCATGCTGCTTGGAGCAGGGGCAGTGACATGTCCCATTGCTGTTGCGGCTGACGGAGTTGGGGCACATCTATGAAGATGTGTCCCATATATCTAGAGTGATCGCACAAGTCGAGTTTCTCCACCGGTAGGCCAATTGCAGCGCAAACAGCCAGGAGAGTGTCAACGGTATCTTTCAGACATGGTTCCATCCCCGGCTTTCTGTTGTCATATATATTGTAGCCAAGGGATAACCATACGCGGTTCGTATATTTACTCAGGCATTTCCGCAGTGTCTGGCTCTCATATATCTCGAGGGGGTTGACCAGATATCCCAACGGGTCTCGGTCCCAGCCCGGTCCATGACCCAGTCTCCTCTTCTGCCTTGTCATCTTGACAGCCAGGGAGCGTGTCTCAATGGAACAAGTAACTAAGAGAGAAGCAAGGCTGTACGAAGCAATCTAGGATTTGTACATGAGATAGTCTTGTGGATCAACTAGTACTCAGTAGCAATAGTTGTATTGATCGGGAGAACTAAACAAGAACTAGACACATGAATAGGTAGAGACTATCCTTATATATCCTGGCAAGTATCCAAGTATCTGAGTATCCCTATGGGATATCATATACTTTCCTTGATCACGTGACCTGGAATGCCCTGATGTAGCAGTATCAAGTCACCTGCAAGGCTGAGTCCATTAGCCTTCCTGTAATGCCTATCTTGACGCCTGCATTAGTGTCGTACGAGACGGTTCATAACATGTCTCATGTAGCCTACTGAGGCAGCTTACAAGTAGTATCTAGGTATGTACAATGGCAGAAGAGAAGAGACTGGTATGCTATCTAAAATTACATACGTGATGGTGGGAAGGAGCGGCATCTATGTCATCTATGTATGGGTGAGGTCATGCAGGAGTGAAAATGATGGTCGACAACCCCATCAGTTTGTCCTTCCATTCAATGCGAGGTATCACCGAAGATATGAATCTCGCCTATGCTGCAGCCATTTCAATCTTCTTGCCCTTCACAGAATTCCACTCCATGCATGCCGCACCAATAAAAGACAGGGTGGCCATCGCGACCGAAGCATAGAAGGTATGCGTAACCGCGTCATTGTAGGCATGAAGCACAGCAGGTAGAAAATTCACAGGAATCAGAGATTGAATCTCTGTAGCGCCGGTATTGACTACCATTGCCGGATTGAGACCCGAGATGTTGGCGGCAACGATATTGGACACGAGCTGGTTCTGGAAGATGTTTTGTGCGACAGCAATGAATAGTGCTCCTCCGAGAGTTTGGAAAAACATCATGGTCGCTGTTCCGATAGGGATGTCAGGAGTGGGCAAGGAGGCTTGGACAGCGACCATGGTCTGTTGCATCCCAAAACCGACGCCAGCACCAAAGATGATTTGGTACCCGATCCACTCCGAATGCCCTGTGTTGGTCTCAAAGGTGGATAGTAATCCAGCTCCAACGGCCATAAGCACGGAGGACAGGAGCATGAAAGGCGTATAGTAGCCAATGGCACTGACACAACCACCACTAATCATGGACAAAATCACTAGGGACAGAATCATAGGCAGATTCATAATGCCAGACTTGACAGCTGAAACACCCTTGATGGCTTGAAACCATATCGGCAACTTCCAGGAAATAGGCAGCGTTAGTATTCAACCATAAACCAGCAAATGGATGACGGAGAAGGGGGAATGAAAAAGAGCATACATAGTAGACGAGCACAAAGAATGCAGCGCCGAGTGAGCTAGCAAATAACGTACCGGCCCAGACCGACCGGTTCTTGAAAACGCGCGGAGGTACTGTAGCTCTTTCCTGCTTCCAGAGTTGCACGCAAATGAACCCAATGATGAGGAGACCAAAGACGATGAAGAGAGCAATAATCCGCCCATTGCTCCAGGCATACTTGGTTCCACCCCACTGCAGGGCAAGCAGCAAGCAGACAATCCCAGGCATGAAGAGGAAGGTGCCTTCAAGGTCCAATTGCTGGAGCTGTGACTTGATATCGGACTTGACCTTGACTCTCTTGCCAGGGGGTTTGAAGAATATGATAATGAAAAGTGCCGTAACGGCTCCAAATGGTAAGTTGATATAGAAGCACCAGCGCCATGATACGTGATCGGTGAATGCTCCACCCATTCTGAGGTTGAGAAACGGTCAGCACTTTCACTTGCCAGGCAATGAAGGGAGAGAGAGAGAGAGAAGGCAATGAGATGATCATAAGATGTTCAACTCACAGTGGTCCGGCAACTGATGCGATACCATACATTCCACCGACGAGTCCCATGTACATGGGACGCTTATGCAGCGGGACCGTATTGCCAATGATCAAAATGGCACCCGAGAAAATGCCCGCTGCACCCAAGCCAGCCACTGCCCGTCCGAGGATGAGGCCGAGAGAGGTGGGCGTTATGCCACAGACAAAAGAGCCGAGTTCAAAGATGCCCAGCGCAGACAGAAAGATCCACTTGACCGAGTAGAACGTGTACAGTTTCCCGAAAATCAATTGCGTGGCGCATGTGGTCAGTAAATACGCAGAACCATACCAGCCGACGTCCCCCAAAGCCTGGAAGTGGTCGGTGATTCTTGGGATAGCCGTGGCAATGATGGTGTTATCCTAGGTTAGTCTCAGTCAGTTGCATATTCAACCAGAGTCGGGCAGATGGATGGTAGCATACGAGAGCCATGCAAAAGACGGCGAGACACAAGGCAATTGTCACCAATGCCAGCCTCCATGCCGCTGGGTATTCCACTTCTTCCTCTTGCGAGGATTGCCGTGTAATTTCTTGAGATTCTGTTGGATTATCCACAGAGATGTCCCCTGCAGCAGATTGCTTTTCCTCCATGATTGTGCTTGCCTTGAGATGAATCGAGTGGTCTTCCTTAGTAGCTTCAAGTTAAACGAACGGCTGCAGTTAATGCATTAGAATTACTGTATTAGGTATTGGTATATGATGTCGTTTTGACGACAGCTTGCAGTGTTTAAAAGCGGAACTTGCAAGAAGACCTAGACCTCATGATTTTTTTTTCTGTGTGATTGACGATATGGATCCTGCTGCCTAAAAACCATCATCTAAAGGGACGGAGCAAAGGTAATTAGTCTGTCCGTCGGGATAATCTAAACTCGACCACCTCGGCTTTCCAGTGTTCTGATTTGCGAGACTTGCTGGTTGGACTCCACAAGGACCACAACGCATCAGTGATCCGGTGTTCTGCACTCCGATCCCCGATCAGATGGCAGCCTGACTGCTCGATCATATAATTACAGGATTCATTCTTCAGGGAAGTCCCTCTTATCATTCTGAGCTCAATAATTCTGCTGGTAAACAGTGTTGAACCGCATGACCCACCTTTTCTTACCAACCATTGTCGAGTCAGTATCG
>JSYV01000436.1:0-16364 GCA_000787455.1 Evansstolkia leycettana | reverse complement strand
CAATATTCGTGAATTACAGCTTCAAACCCAGGTGATTAAGCGCCTTCTAAAACGCCATTCTTGGTATCAATTATATTGACAAGCAGAGCTTCCTGGTGATATATCAGTATTTGTGTATACAAGCTTTATCCTCAGCCAATATACGCAGTGGATTAACTGGTCTAGTGCCTTATAATCCACAGCGTGTACTGGATTCTCTTGATATCCAATCCAAAAAGATAACTCCACCATCATCTGCTCATGGCCCATGGACTGCAAAGACACCTCATTCTACTGAGGAAGTGCAGAAGCAAATACACTCCTGCTTACAGTCTGCACGATCTGTCTGCAGAATTGTCACAGGTTAGATCTGAGGGGCATCTAATAGCAATCTTTCTTGAAGTAATTAAGCGCGTAGTTCATAGGTAATCTGGTTTTAGAGTTACTGTATTAAATGCTTGATATCTGAGCATTAATTTAGGATTGCTTAGTTGTGTCAGGGGCAATGTCTGCATTGCCTTTATTAGATGGGCCAGGCTGCTCTGCAGGGTCGAATTCATTGTCATTCAATTGTGGAGTACTCATGTCCACATAGGATCAATGTCAAGTGGTCATCTTAAACAGAACGGCGTGTCAAGGGCCTGACCCTGAAGGCTGCGCTTGGGGGTGCGTAGCAACCAGAAGGATTCGCTGAGGAGCCAAAAGGGGGTTGCGCAGCAGGCGCGCAATTATGCGCGCTCGCTCTGTGTTGGCACGTGAGGTGCTGACGTGAGCGCAAGATCTATGTGAGGGCGCTGCCCGAGCCCAACTAAGGGCGCAGCCCGTTACACGGCGGACTTTACACTTTTAGCTGCTTTTAGGGGCATTATTTGCCAATATCCAGGCCTGTATATGGCCCGAGAGCTCAGTATGGTTCACTCCCCCCCTCAAATTGGGATTGGGGTAAAATTGACAGATAGATGCACATAAGCAGGGAAAATAGTCATCTTTTAGCATATATATCCAGCAATAAAAGACTCCAGACAGAGGGCTCATAACTTGTGAAGCATTGAATGCTTGTCCAATTCAAGGGGGGCTCGCAGAGCTGGCTAACTATCTATTCGATGACTAAGCAAAGGTCGGACCAGGCATCGACAGGGACTGGTCGATTCCTGCGCTAACAGTTGAGATGTGTCACGTGACCAGGTCTCCTGACCCATAAACCTCAAATATCCGTTGACAGCGCGTCGGACCCTTATTGTCGCTCCTTCTTCTCCTTACCGTTTCTGCACCGTTCAATAGGCCTAGATAGATTCATCAAATCGAGCTCTTTCATTAGCTATTCCATTAACCTTTGATACAAACTACCTAATAGGTGATCTATGGACGAGAATATCAAGCATGGGGAAGGAAAGAAGATGGTGAGTTTCTGTGGGGAAGATATGGAGTCAAACAGAACAGGAAGGCGGTCAAGACAGGCAGAATAGGAAGGCCGTGAACAGGGTCGTGACACCTGCCAGCTCTAGATTGGGGGAAAAGCAAGGATCTGTATATAAACGGGCTGTAGAATGAGGGTGATATGTGGATGTAAAATATGGAGAGATATAGATGATAGATGAGATTGCATAAAGTTGTAAGAGTTACTGTTGCCCCCTTCAAAAAGTGGCGAGTCGCACTGTCACGTGAGGGAAAGTGACACTGAAAGCAGAGTCGACTGATGCTGAAAAAGGCGTCGATTCCCCCGACTCACAGACTATATAGAGGTATAACATTAAAATCACTAGTATATATCCTCTAATTCCTCCTCTGTAAATGAGTGGAAGCGTTGAAAACATGATCGACCAGTCCTAGGTGGGCATAATGGCATATTGCAACCACCACAATTCCATTTAGTTAACCAAGCACTCCGAATCTTCTGCTCGAGACTCCCTTTCAAGTTTCTGTCTCTTATTATTTGTATATAAACACCAAGAGCATCGAGTAGCAAGCTTTGGAGGTCGTTGAACAGAGATATGTTGAAGAGAGGTATCAAATCGACATGCAGGTAGATCAGCCAACCGTGCTTTCCACTTCTGCGGTCTGTTTTGAGAGAATGCAAATAAGCTTAGATATAGGCTCTGCCGGAACTCCAATTGAGATACTAGTATCTTTGCTTTCTTATGCATTTCTATATATATTTGGCAAAGACTGACCTGTGGAGAATGCAGCTAGTCTATCTTCTTCCACATGATCTATCTGGAATCGTTCTGGTCTTGGCTGAGGGATTTTGTCTTTTGTTGCTTCTGCGAGGTAACAGAAACAAGGAAGCACCTCTTCTTAAGGTCAGCCAGGAGCTGGGATGAAGTGATCCATCAATAAACTTAGAACAGAGAGTTTTTTGGGATGGTTCGCCGTATGAACCACAGACTCGTGGTCACTCAACTGTAAATCATCTCAAAGTTAGCACTCAATGCCTATACAGATGTCAGACACTAACATGATCTAGGGGCCCCTTACCCATTATATCCATGTAGAAGGCATTATACAGGCTCAGATATGATCATAGTGAGGAACCTGGAGTCGTGGTGCCTGATCAATTCCTCTAACTTGATGACCTTGAAGTTGCTGTGGCAGGAGAAGAGAAGAAGTGTGAGCAAGATAAGACAGTGAATGGGCCATTTTGCACAGTAGCCTCAGCCGGAGTAGGTCGGTTGGCAGTAAAAGAGGCTATTTTTAGCGAGGTTTTATTAATTATGGGTGCAGATGAGGTGAGTGAATTAAAGTACTACACAGTACAGCTGGACCAGGTAAGTGTTGGTGTGGTGAGGAACAAACAGTAGTATTCAGTCACGTATGGAAGTCTTGAAGCAGTGACTTGTATCGTAGTAGGTGCTGTACTCATCAAAGGGTAGAAAGCTAAAACATCCTGGGCAAAGGGTTGCTGACTAACCAACATCTCTCCATTCATTCATTATTCGAGGCCACCTCGCTTGCCTGGGATATCAAGTCCAAGGAGAATAATCATCGTATGATACATACGTACGCGCCTAATGTTACTCCGCCGGATCTGGTGGAGACCAGATTTCTCTTCTGTGAATCGTCCACGCCACCGCCGCTCCACAGACCCCGATTGTGCCTGCTTTTTTGACACCCATCGTTCAGTACTATTGACCTGCTACGTATCCTTCTCCACGGTGAGTCCGGACTCCGGAGTAACCTGGATAGGAGGCCAAACCCCGTCGCCTTGCAGTTGTACTCTCGGAGTGTCGGTCCTGTCTCGCCTCATGAGTCTGACAAACCCGCCCTCGTCATCTGTTGGAGGTCCGCTATCCGCTACTACCTCCAGGCCCACCGTGGCCGCCGTCAGTCAGAGTCTGTCTTTGAAGAGGAATGCACAGGCTACCGTCGATGGTAATGACACTTTGCTGCTTCTTTCCTCCCCTTTCAAGAAATTGAAACCCTACAACATGCCCTCTTGCTGAGAACGGTTTCTGTCTCTTCGAATTTACACTTTCTTTTTCTCTGCGATTATCGGGACGAAGCGGAGGTCTGGTCGGGAATCATCCATGACCATTGCTTGGATCTTTTGACATCTCTCCGTTTCCATCATGTTTGGAAGGAATTTTCCGCTTTTAAACTCTACCAGCGGGTTTTATCCACGTGGTAATTAGGTGCCCCTTTGTTCTGAATCTTTGGCTTGTGCTGTGTTGGTCGATTAGCAAGCATCCTTTGGCATGCAACGCCATCTGTTCTCGAATTTCGACGCGTTGACCGGATTTGCATACTTCTCGATGGATGATATAACTCGATTCATTCATTGGCGGTTCTCACTGGACTTAGACATTTCTTTGCCCGCCTTGAAGTTCTTGCATCTGGTGCCATATTGCCGATCTCCGTTTCTTCATTTGTGGTCACGTGCTTCGTTTCGATGTGCGAGATGTGTTGCTAACATGATGTCTCCGGGGATATAGATGGTATAGATTCGAGAAAACCGGCCGGGGCTGGTTATACCAGTAAGGTGCGGGTGCGCGACAGATACCATATCGTGGGTTTCATCAGCAGCGGTACCTATGGTCGAGTCTACAAAGCCATTGGAAAGAATGGCCAGAAGGGTGAATTCGCGATCAAAAAGTCAGAACTCCCTGATATTGTGATTCGTATCGGGTCTATATTGCATCGCTAACTCTGCATAGATTCAAGCCTGACAAGGAGGGCGAGTCGATCCAGTACACAGGACTCTCCCAATCGGCCATCCGAGAGATGGCTCTATGCTCGGAACTCGACCACCCCAACGTAGTTCAGCTGGAAGAGATCATCTTAGAAGACAAGTGCATCTTCATGGTCTTCGAGTACACCGAGCATGATCTGCTCCAGATCATCCACCATCACACACAGCCTCAGAGACATGCCATCCCGGCACCAATGGTCCGATCGATCCTGTTCCAGCTGCTGAACGGTCTGCTCTACCTCCACACCAACTGGGTGCTCCATCGAGACCTGAAACCAGCAAATATCCTTGTCACATCATCCGGCGCCATCCGCATAGGTGATCTGGGCCTTGCTCGACTATTCTACAAGCCGCTCAATTCGCTCTTCTCCGGAGACAAGGTCGTCGTCACGATCTGGTATCGCGCACCAGAACTCTTACTGGGAAGTCGGCACTACACACCCGCAGTCGATCTGTGGGCCGTGGGATGCATCTTCGCAGAACTCCTCTCTCTTCGCCCAATCTTCAAAGGCGAAGAGGCCAAGATGGACAGCAAGAAGACCGTCCCCTTCCAGCGCAACCAGATGATGAAGATCGTCGAGATCCTAGGCATGCCGAGAAAGGAAACCTGGCCCGGCCTTGTCTCCATGCCCGAATACCCCCAGCTCCACTCGTTGGCACTCTCGCGGGCATCGGGCCCCTTCAACAGACCCTCTAACCTGGAAGGCTGGTACCAGAGCTGTCTCAAGAATGGCGGATACTCGTCAAGTTCGAGTGTCGGCACGCCCGGCCCAGATGGGTTCGATCTGCTTTCGCGCTTGCTCGAGTACGATCCCACCAAACGGATCACCGCCCGCGAAGCTCTCGAGCACCCTTACTTCAAAAACGGTGGGCCCATCAGCGCCAATTGCTTCGAGGGTTTCGAGGGCAAGTATCCCCATCGTCGCGTGACGCAGGATGACAATGATATCAGGTCGGGTAGTCTGCCTGGCACCAAGCGAAGTGGCTTGCCCGATGATAGTTTACTGGGAAGGGCAGCGAAACGGCTCAAGGACTAAATCAACGTATTTACCCATCAAAGCTGCTGTTTCTCATTGCATATATCGGTGAATCGTGGGATGGCGTTCGTTCGGGCTTTTTTATACGGGGTTCTTTCCTTTTCTTTTATCTTTTGGCGTCTGAGTTACGTACTGAACATACCATGAGCGTCCGTCCTAGCATTGGGGAATCGTGTCACTTATACCCTCGGGTTTTTTTGGTCGTACCATAAACATTGAAAAGATGCATGCATCTATATCGCGCGGCTGGAGTCTCTTCTGTGTTTCTGGTATGATTGGAAATTTTACGTTCGACTGTGGACTGCGAGCCCCGTCCAGTCTACCCCCCATGGCGTAGCGTAGGTTTCCTCATATGAAAATACACAGGGTCGGGACTCGACGCCATTTGAACACAAATCAACGATTTCGCTCGGAATTCAAAAAGCATATGTAAAGCCCCGATACTGGAATCGAAATGATCGGGGAAGGGGAGAAAATCAATCCCTTCCGTACGCCACCCTCCCAATAATATCCCTTACCCTCCAGCTGAATTCCCAGGTACACATTCCTGTGCCAATCGATCCTCACGTTCGCTGAAGCCATTGATGTATCGTGCTTTCTTTTCATTAATAACCTGTCAAGACGAGTCGAGTCAGCCTCGGATTCACGCAAAAGACGATGTGATATCAGTTTCTGAAGTCAAGGGCACGGGAATAATCGTCTATTCATACATACCACTTTGTTCCCGTCTGTTATCGGGCCCATCTCCATTCTCATTATCAGCATCTCTTCCACCAGCCGACGCAGCAGCCTCCCTAATCCCTCTCTCATCACCCCGCAGCTTCTCGAAATACGCCTTGATATCCTCCGCGCTGACAGGCTGCCCGCTCTCGGCAAACGGCTTCAGGAACTCCTTCACTTTATCCCGTAGGTGATTATACACCATCACGCCCTCGATAGCCCTCACGCGGTCCATATTGCTCAGTGCCGCTTCGCCGCGATCGAGAAGACTGCCGGTCCCGTTGCTGCCTCCGCCGTTGGCTTCGTCGCCGTTCTCAGACAGGGGCGGCTCGTATGTTTCTTCTTCTTCGCGCAGTTGTGGGTGGGGCGCGAGGTTGGGGAAACATTGCGGGCAGCGGCAGAGGTGGTCGCGGAAGTCTTCTTTGAGGAAGAGGGAGAATGGCTCTGAGGGGGTGTGTGGTGGGAGGGTTTCGTGTTTGGGTTTGGACTTTTCGGACGTTTCGGTGGACTTTTTCGCCTGGGCGGTTGGTTCTGCGTCGTCGTCGCCTTCTTCTTCTGCCTTTGTGCGCTTTGAGGATGGCTCGTCTTCCGGATCGTTGTCGTTCTTGCGTTTCAGCGAGTTCGTGGTGATCGGTTGGTCTTCTGATTTTGCAGGCCGATCTTCTGAGTTGGCGGGTTGGTTCGTCTCTTCTGACGTCTTCTTCAATCCTCCATTCTTATAAACTGGAGGTAGGAACCCCGGGGTGCCGGCATAGCGCTTTAACCATGCATTCGACTCGAGGCACTTGTAGCAGATAAACGTCTCAAAGTCGTCCTCGCCTGGGAATCCGGGCGGGAGAGGTGTCTCCTCATCATCTTCCTCTTGATTCACCTCCTCCTCTGCATCCTTAGTCCCTGTCTGCTCTGTTTCATGATCGCCCTTGACATCCTTGCCTATTGACTTGTTCCAGTCCCGAGGCAAACCAATCAGGCACTCAGGATGCCACCAGTCCTCACCACAGCCACCTGTTTCCGCAGTACCGAGCCCAAGACATTGAAACATAGTACCCTTTTCTGTATGCGCATCGTAAATCTCCCCGCAGCCGCAGAACCTGTTCTGGAAGTTGTGGTTGTACTTGTTGCCGGGGGCCGGTTCCTGAGAGTGAACACCTTTGGCGCCGGTCTTGGGGTCGTTCCGAAGGGTGCAAGGAGCGGATGAAGGTAGACGGGTAGTTCCGCAATCACAGACAAAGTTTCGTTTACTGAAGAGCTCGACGAGCGTGTGTTCGCCATGGCATGCGATGGAGCATGAGTAGCACACTGCTGCTGAGGTGTAGGGCTGGTCAGGACTAGAGGGAGGAGGGTTGCAGGTTATGCAGGCGAATAGACTCTGTCTCAAAGGTCCCAGTGCGTAGGTACATGAGTCGAATGACTGGTAGGCGTCAGTATTATGAAGCGCGCCGTGGAAGCTGGATGCGCTTACATATGGAAGAACCTCGCGAGCGTCGGCTTCTAATCGCAGTTGATTCTCGATAAACCTACATCATTTCAACAAATTTAGAATCGCAATATTCAGTTCCAATGGTTTCTATTCCCAAGTATCTTATAGACGAATCTCAAAGGTGGCGTTTCTTACTCTCTTGCTGTCTGGGAAGTCTGAGAGCCGAAGCTCTCGCGACGCTGCCCACTGTTTTGGACATTGCTCTGTTGCTGGTCAAGGTTGCTCACTGGTTCGCTCGATGCGGAATTCTCCATTTTGGGAGACCCTCAGTTTGATTGAAGTCGAAACAGAAAATACCAGTGAAGTCAACAAGACTGAATGGGTGTTCGCATCCTTTGTGGGCCGCGTTGCGCTGACTTGAACGATAAGTGAAGACGCGGGCGCGAGGCACTTTGATAAGTGTCTGCTGACTCAGCACCTGCTTGGGTCTGCATTTCGGTGTTATTTTATTTTTATCCAGGAGTATTTTTATACAGACTGCACAATAAGATTACATGATGCATCTATAATGAATTTGATTGCTCGATCTTCTTGGACTTGACTGTTTGTATACGAAATCGCTGTTCCACCTCGTTGAACTGCGTGAGTTTGTGCAAGCTGCAGATCTCGAACAGCGATTTCCACCAAATAACAATGCGCGACACCATAAAAGAACACTGGGTTCATAATCAGGCGAACAGACCGCAAGGGGTTATTCACCATGCTACAGGGATAATGCAATGGTTCTTGTCATTGAAAGTCGCCTTATAGGGTAGTCCTACGTAGTGCCAGTCTGCCAAATGCACGTCTTTACCCGATTTGGGTTTAATTGAAATCTACGCGTGTCTGTCGCGCTTCGACGCGTCGTTGTTTCCACCCGCCAAGAAGAAAATAGTCCGTCCCTTTCTTCCACCAAAGATCAGCTTCAACTCGGTGTCATTCTTTGCAGTGACACTCTGTTACCCGTCTTTGCAGAAACTCAAAGCATAGCCGTTGTATGAAGACTGGCCAAAATGAGGTAAGTGGGAGAAACAGATGTCTTTCTGTTTACTCGATCAACTGAGGTGCTGACGAATGGGCAGTTCACCACTTCGTCCCAGCACATCTGCCGCAAATCGCGGCCTAGGCAACTTGAATCGGCGCAAGAGAGACAGAGAGCCCGATGAAGAGACCTCTTCTGTTGCACCTCCCTCAAGTCGTATGTAACATTCGGTCTGGATTTGTGACAGCTTCGAGTTGACCGTTGTACAGCTCCTCCTTCTTCCCCGCCTATGCTCCCTTTCGATGATGATAACGACGAGCAGGATGAAGAAGCCGACTTCATCGGCGACATTGACGACATTGACGAGATGGCAGAGGATGAAGACGGAATCGATCTTTTCGGAGACAATTTCGAAAGAGATTACCGAAACGTTGGACCAGAGCGCTACAAAAGAGAAGAATACATTGATGACGATGAGGACCATGAAGATCTTGACTTGGGCGCACGTCGACAGCTCGAAGCTCGTCTGAACAAAAGAGACCGAGAGCTCGAACGCCGCCGCCGAATGCCTGCCGCATTCTTGCAAGATGACGATGACGATGGCAACATGGACCTCACCCGTCAGCCTCGTCGACGGAGACACCATTACGATGAAGACCGCGAAGATATCGAAATGGGAGATGACGCGATGGAGGAACTGTCTCTGGAAGAATTGGCTGACGTTAAAGCGGCCAACATCACTGAGTGGGTTACCCGACATGAAGTCCTTCGCTCCATTTATCGCGAGTTCAAGGCCTTCTTGACAGAATTCATCGACTCAGCCGGTCAATCGGTCTACGGTAACAAGATCAAAACTCTCGGTGAGGTCAACTCTGCCTCTCTGGAAGTCTCGTATAACCACTTGGTTACGACCAAGGCCACCCTGGGCTATTTCCTTGCCAACGAACCCACCGAGGTTCTGAAGGTCTTCGACCAAGTCGCGCTCGATGTCACATTGTTCCACTACCCGCAGTACCAAGACATCCACAAAGAAATTCACGTGCGTATCACAGACCTTCCAATCGTCTACACTTTACGAGAACTGCGTCAGCAGCACCTGAACTGCCTCGTCCGAGTCAGCGGTGTCGTCACACGCCGTACCGGTGTCTTCCCTCAATTGAAATACGTCATCTTCGTTTGCAACAAATGTAACATGACAATGGGACCTTTCCAGCAGGAAGCGAGCCAGGAAGTCAAGATCAATTACTGCCAGAACTGTCAGTCAAGGGGACCCTTCACGGTCAACTCGGAGAAGACCGTGTATCGGAACTACCAGAAATTGACCCTGCAAGAGTCTCCTGGCTCTGTTCCCGCTGGTCGTCTGCCGCGTCAGCGGGAAGTTATCCTTCTTGCTGATCTCATCGACTCAGCCAAGCCAGGCGATGAGATTGAGGTCACCGGCATCTACCGCAACAGCTACAATGCGCAGCTGAACAACAAGAATGGGTTCCCCGTCTTTGCTACCATTCTCGAGGCGAATCATGTCGTCAAATCCCACGACCAGCTGGCTGGTTTCCATTTGACCGAAGAAGACGAGCGTGAGATTCGAGCATTGTCGAGGGACCCTGAAATCGTTGACAAAATCATCCGGTCCGTGGCCCCTAGCATCTATGGCCATCAGGATGTCAAGACTGCTGTTGCTCTGTCGCTCTTCGGCGGTGTCAGCAAGGAGGCTCAGGGCAAGATGTCGATTCGCGGAGATATCAACGTCCTCTTGCTCGGTGATCCCGGTACAGCCAAGTCTCAGATCTTGAAGTACGTTGAAAAGACCGCTCACCGGGCAGTCTTCGCCACGGGTCAAGGTGCCAGTGCCGTTGGTCTGACAGCTAGTGTCCGTCGTGATCCCTTGACCAGCGAGTGGACGCTCGAAGGTGGTGCTCTGGTGCTTGCCGACCGCGGAACCTGTCTTATCGACGAGTTCGACAAGATGAACGATCAGGACCGTACGTCCATTCACGAAGCCATGGAACAACAAACTATTTCCATCTCCAAGGCAGGTATCGTCACCACACTGCAGGCTCGGTGTGCGGTCATTGCTGCGGCGAACCCAATCGGCGGACGCTACAACAGCACAATCCCCTTCTCGCAGAATGTCGAACTCACCGAGCCCATTCTGTCTCGTTTCGACATTCTCTGCGTCATCCGCGACACGGTAGACCCAAATGAAGACGATCGCCTGGCAAGTTTCGTCGTGGAGTCTCACCATCGAGCGAATCCCGCCAAACCGCTCCGCGACCAGGACGGTAATCTCATTGACTCGGAGGGCAACCGCATCGACGAGGAGGGATACCGTCTCGACAAGAACGGCAATCGTCTTCCTCTTACTGAAGAGGAGATTCGCAAGCGCGAGGAGGCGAAGCGCAAGGCAGAAGAAGAAAAAGAGGGTGAAATCCCTCAAGAGCTACTTCGGAAGTACATCCTTTACGCTCGCGAAAGATGCCATCCGAAGTTGTACCAGATCGACCAGGACAAGATTGCCAGACTCTTTGCAGACATGAGACGGGAGTCTCTTGCCACCGGCGCCTATCCGATCACCGTATGTCTCTTTTGATCAACGACAGTCACTCTTTTCGTGCATACTAACCGTGAATGTGATGTGATTACAGGTCCGTCACCTCGAAGCCATCATGCGCATCGCAGAAGCATTCTGTAAGATGCGTTTATCGGAGTACTGCTCTGCGCAGGACATCGACCGCGCCATCGCCGTGACGGTCGATTCCTTCATCGGCAGCCAGAAAGTCAGCTGCAAGAAGGCTCTCTCAAGGGCATTTGCCAAGTACGTACTATTTTCATTCTCTCGTGACTTATATATATCTGCACCTACCTATCGTCAGGGACACACTTTCGCTAACGAACATCAACAATCCAGATACACCCTCGCCCGACCAAAACCCCAATCCAAACGCAAGGCCGGAATCCCTGCGCCGAGTCCATTTGGTCTACGGAGACCGACAGCGGCCCATTAAATGGTTTTTGATGACGGATAATCTGCACTTGCAGGACCACCTGTTCAGTTCCCAGTTGATGCTGACGTTAATGCTAATGCTTGGAACTGCTAACGCTTTTCTTCTTACGCCAATTCCACATGTTCGATTGGTCAAATCGTGTTCATTCAGTTCCAAGGAAAGAGGATTCGGGATTCTGTTATGTTATGGAAAATTGGTTTTGACTGGGTGGATTCATTTGATGTGATATCCTTTTTTTAGCTGGCTTCTTCTCAGAAAAATCTCACAAACTATGGGAGTCTAGTACACTTGTACAGTGGAGTGTAGTGTAGTGTAGAATAGTGTAGTGTGTGATTTAGACATATGACAATGTACTTACTACTACTACTACTACTACTACTACTACTACTACTACTACACCACTAGCCAGCAGCCAGCAGCCAGCAGCCAGCAGCTCTTGAGCAAGTCGCTTTCTCATAGTTTTTTTACAGATTGTCATTGACTTCTTGTTTGTCTGTCCAGACTAGATAGCTCAGAGATCATTGTTGATCGTTTTCAGCGCAGAGATGGCTGTCCTATCTGCCAATCTGTCTGTAACTTGGATAGATAGACAGTATTTGAATTTGGAGAAATTTACAACATATAATCAGGAGGGAGTGGATGTGTAGGTAATGCATTTGAATTCAACTAGAAATTGGAAGGAAGGGAATATATCGCTCCCTTGCAGGAACAATAAGCTACATGGGGGGAAAGTGTTGACAATAAAAGAAGAGACAAGGTCAGATAAACATACACACACATACACACACACACATCATATCCATTTCCCATTACCCGATAGCAGGAGTGTAGTGTAGTAAAATGAACGAAATCATCAGCCAAACGCCAACCCTTTTGTATCCAGGATACAAAAACAAGAGAGAATAGCAGCGCCATCAATGACTACCCTTTCCTAACGCAGACATCCCCTCAGTGCCCAAGAAGAGGGAAGCGCTTTAAAGATGACAGCTTTCAGACCAAGGTACCTAGCTAGGTAAGCAGCGCGACATGCTTACTTGGTCTCTGCCGAAATGAAGCAAGTCGGTTGCAGAATGCATCTGCATCTGCAGAGACCGAGGATAGCTGTGGACCAGAAGGTAGGGCTACCGTTCCTCTGGCATCTGACCTCCTGGCGAAGCATTGTACACTATCCTGCTAACTTTCTATGCAACAATTTGTCCCCGTCCAATCTTCACACGCACACAATCAATCATTGCTGACTCTTCTTTCCGGTCTAGGCTTTCTCAAACTCTTCATCCGGTTGATGAAACCACCACCGCTGGGCTTACCATCATCAGGATTGGTAACTTTTCGCTCCAGATTTGTATTCTGTTTGGGGCTGCTCGATGATCGAGCTCGACCACTATCGCGCGATTCCTCAGCCAATTGGATCTTGGCGCCCTTCTTGTCCCACGCCTCATCGTAGTCTTGGAAGAAAGGGTTCTTCTCATTCAAACGACCTGAAGCAGAGTGACTCGAGCCAGCTGGAGCAGTGTAAGTAGGTTCCGGAGAGAGCATCCGCCCATCGCCCCGGCGGTTGTTTATCCCACGGATTCGCTGCGCAAGACTCTTCTTTCGTTGCAAGCCTCCGTTTTGGGCAAGCTGGGCCTCGTTCTCGCTTTGACGGCGCTGGATGGCAGAGCGACTCGCCGGTGTACCTTCCAAGAATGTGCTGGTTCCCAAGCCCAAGCTCTCTACACCGTGGATCGGCTCGACGCGCGACTTAGGATCGAAACTGCTGGTTTCCTGCCTACGACTCCCAGAAACTCCGCTGTAAGCATAATCATTGTAGCCCTCTGCTCCGGTACCATGGAACAGATTCAGGTCAATGTTGGAATTAACAGGCCCAGAGCCTCCCAGAGCCATGTTGGACGAGTCTTTCGGGAATGCCTGCATCGGTGCCGTGCGGAGACCCTTGCGATTGCGATGCGGGTTGCACGCATCGAAAGGTCCATCGTGGTGAAACACTAGAAAATATGTCAGAATCCATGTATTCCTTGCTGATTTCCTCTGACTCGATCAAATACTCACTTCCGGTTCCGTAGATGCTCGTGACGTCCAGTTTGTCAATGATATCGAGGCGGTAGTTCGATTTCTTCGATGAACGATGCTTCCCATCCTTGTGGCGCTCGTCTCGTTCGCGATGGCGTCTCTCTCGCCGCCGTTTCTCATCATCTCCGTCCAAGAACTTACGCTCCATGATGGACGACTCTGAATTGCGACGTTGAGGTCTCCGTTGGCCCTTCTCCCGAGCTCCTCCATTCGTCGTGGAGACGCTGGGAGGATCGGCGAAAATGTCTAGGGGATCCTTATCAGGGCGATCAGGCCGTTCCCCTGAGTTTGGTGGGCGAGCACCCGAGGGCATTTTCTGAGACGGCTTGTCTGGACGAGGGGGAGCAGGTCGATGACCGTTGGACGGAGCAGAAGGGTTGAGTGAGAGATTCTCCTGGAAATCAAACGACATTAATCACGTGGATCAACAGGGCGCGCACGCGGGCAGGGCAGAGCAGGTTGGCATACGAAAAGTTCGCGGGCGTTGCCTGTCAGGTCAGGCTTCTCGCTTGTAGGAGACACGAGGGCGGTATCGTCGAGGAAAGGATTGGTAGAAAGTGGCCGGTCAGGTCGGCCGCCGGATCTGGTCGAGCTTGCTGAGGGCGACAGCGCACGGTTTCTGAACGGATTATTGGAAGCCAGGTTGATGTTGAGCTGTTGCGATGAGGTCTGGGAGTCTGGAGATGAAGGAGCAGAAGATTAGAACAGAGCGCTCTGGTCCTCATTTTTAATTACGTCGATCGGCAAGGTGGAATCTGGATTTCCAAGGTCGTAGAAAGTGATATGAGAGAGCGGGGCCACAGGGAGGAATGCCGCCGTACTTGAAACGGCTGGCGAGTGGGAAATTCCAGGATGTTCGCGCAACCCAGTCGCAGCCAGGGGGGAGTAGATATAGGACAGCGTTACGCACCTGGGAAGCCCATGGTGGGCGGAAAGGAGGCGGTTGAAGCGCGCTCCGGGGCATTCATCATCGTGGGTGAGGATGAAGCAGAGCGTAGTCAGGAATTGTACGGCAATCCGAGTCCGGATTGCGCAAGGGGAAGAATGAGAAAGGGTGAGATAGATGGAGAGGAACGATTCGTAGACGCTGTACGCAGTAGAGATCGTCGAACGGGGCACTTGCTCGGCTGAAACAGCGATGTGGTGCTGGCGGGCGACCGTTCAGGAGATGAATCGATGGGAGATATTGGAGAGGGAAGCAGCGACACAGTCAGTAGACACTGGCGCTGAAAGTCTTTGGGAAAAGATAAAAAGAAATGAAAGGAGGTTCCGGTCTCGTCGAGCTGGCGTTTGATTGACCGTGATCTTTAAAGAACAAGGGAGAGGAAGCGATGGGCCCCTGTGGCCGTTGTCTGTTCCGACGTCCTGATTGATTTGCCGGTGGGGAGGATTATTCGATGGCCCCTCGAACGTGGAGCCCAACCAAAGAAGCCGCTGGACGGCGACCTATGGGAACGGATGGCGACTGGGCGAGTAGGAGGTCAAGCACAAGTGACGAGGAGAGGGAGAGGGAAGAAATAATGGAGGCAGAATAATATGGAATAATAATAAACGATGATCAGTTGATCAGTTGATGGTCGTATGAGTACAGGGGGCATAGAAGGAGACAGTGACAGCGACAGACATGGGGATCCGTGCGGACGTTAAGAGCAATCTTGGAATATTTATTAAATACACAGGTGTTAGCACCTTTAGGATCGGATCGCAAAAGAGTGATACAGTATAGAAGGGAGGAATGTGTAGAAAAGAATAATTAGGTTATCAGAAAAAATGCCAGATCTCACAAGGGATATCTCTCCTGATCTACTCCTGGACATTAACTCGTTATTCCTGTCAATTATTAAGCGAAAGTACTGTGGTAGATGCGGAGGAAGCAAAAAGGAGTCACCAACAAACTCACATGGTCCTGTATCTGGGTAGATTTAGCCGTTGCTGTGTGTGTTCCCCAGAGGTTTTCTACTTAGCCATCCATCCATATCATTAACTTCTGGGGCTCTCATGCATGGAAGAATGGTTGATAACTCTCTCAGCAGCAGGTCAATCTTGACCACGTCACACTGTCTACTCTATTATATCTCCCAATTCTCTTCAATATACTTGGATTGTTATCGAGACGGGACGTCGTGACTCGTGCCAGTCAGGATGACATGACACTCTATAAGTCTCGCAGGTGGCATTGAGGAGACTCGACCCAGCGATAACTCTGTTCAGCTTAGCTTTTCAGGGAAAGAAGATAATTTAATTACTACCACGGGTAACCTTTTGATCCATTGGGCATAATTAAGACAAATAGTAATCGAAGCCATCGAATCTGCAAAAAAGAAATAACAACAATTCTGTAAGGTCCAACATCGATCATCAAGGACAACATGGGAAGGATGGATATCTACATTTCTACCTGGGTGGACTGAACTCCTGCAGGCAAGCCATGGGATAGCCCTTTCCCCCCCCCAGGATGGTCCCTAGTTTCTGTTTCTCCGCTCCCCAGGTTTTGGTGTTCTTATCTTCTCAACCGTGGTCCAATCCTGCGTTACCCCTTAACGTAATCGGACATCGAGCAGTGCAGGACATCGAGCGGCGCGCCGAAAATGCCGCTAAGCGCCTATATGCTGCGACAACCAATATTATAAGAAAAGGCCATACGAAAAGCAACCAATTAAGCTATATAATGAAAAATGATATATACTAGGTTATTTACTAGGGCATCTCGTACAAATATGACCAATCACACCGCAGTTGCTGCACCGCGGTGGTGCCCGTTTCCTTGGCTCCTCCTCTTGCTGTAGCTTCTCAGCTTCCTGAGCAAGCTGCTGGCCTTGAGCACCTGTAAGAATGCCCCCTTCAGCAATATAGGATCGTACAGCTTCTCACTTTCGTTTCTGATGCTGATTGGCTGTACGGAGCTCTTGAACCTGCTGCTGGAGGA
>JSYV01000435.1:0-25905 GCA_000787455.1 Evansstolkia leycettana | reverse complement strand
GGCTGCTCCGCAGGGTCGAATTCATCGTCGTTCGATTGTGGAGTACTCATGTCCACGTAGGATCGATGTCGAGTGGTCATTTCAAACGGAACGGCGGACTTTCCGCTTTTGACTGCTTTTGGGGGCATTATTTGCCAATATCCAGGCCTGTATAACAACATTCTCAATAATATGCTTGATAATATGCTCAATGATATGCTTGATGATATGCTCAATGATTTGCTTGATGATGGGATGCTTGATGATGGGGGATGCTTAATCATAGGATGCTTAATATAACCACGCACTTTTAGGAGGTTGATACGTACAGCTTCAAGTTCTGCTGGCAGAAATCATGAAAACTTCTTTTTTGCAGTGGCGGTAATGGCTTGCCGTATTAGCCTGTCTGCCCTCAAAGATACCTAGGTAGGACGTTTGTTTACCCGAGGTACACAGTAAACAGGGATATTTCCATTCTATTGGCTCAGTCAAGTACGACAGCATGCTGAATACACTTCATTTACAGTATCTTCATACATAAATTACCAGACTAATAATCCAACAGCAGCTGCCGAGGCAGAGAAAAAAGATTATGAGGCTGGGAATCATGGACAACCACTCGCGGGATAGTTGCAGGAACTCGCGCTCTCGCCCCCGACAATGTGAACGTTCTCAAACACGAAGTTGGAGCAGCTGCCATTGCCGCACAGAATATAATAATCGCGGGCGTTGGAATTCTTGGCCATTGTGCCCACCAGGTTCTTGAAAAGCAGGTTCTCGATGATGACGCCGTTGGTAGGAGTACCCGTCGGGCCGCCGTTGAGGTAATCTTGCTGGACGTCAAGTCCATATATGCTGATGTTGTGCAGGAGGATGTCCTCGTATGTGATGTTGGCGACGAAGCCGGTAGTACCGTAGTTGGTCTTGATGCGGGCGCCGTTTTGAGAGTCGATCACGGCACTTTTACTGAAAATCACATTGGTGACATTATTCGCTGATTTGCCGCCAACGGAGCCAATGCTGAGACCATGTCCACCGATACAGGTCAGACCAGTTGCGGTGATTTGGTCTCCGGACGTCACGGCGACGCAGTCGTCTTGATTAATAACCGTTGTGTCCTTCACGACGACGTTGGTGCTGGTGCTGATATCGAATCCATCCGAGTTATGAGCGGCAGCGAGGCCGTTCTACAAGAGAAATTCAAGAGTTAGCTCTGTGAGAGCACTGCCACATCTTCAGACTCGGGACTTACCGAACGGTTATTCGGAGCATTGCCAGCAGAATTGTCCAGGAAGAGATTCCGAATCGTCAAATCGGAGCACGAATTGATAGAGAAGCAGTGGACAGGCCAGTTCCGAATGTGCAGGTTCTCAATGACAGATCCTTTGTTCAACTTCTTGATGTAGACGAAGTGATCCGGTCTGTACCGTCGTCAGTGACCACACGAACAGAAGAAAGATACCTTGGCAACAGCTTGGTTTCCTTACTTTGGCACACCGCCGTTGGAGCCCAACCCATCCCAATAAAGCTGGCCATTGCCATCAATCACAGAGCCCGGCGCACCAGTGATTGTGATGTTGTTTCCGGAAAGTAAAATGGGATTGAAGCTCGAAGAGTTGGTGAAACCAAAGGTCTGAAAATCCTATCAGCAATGACGATCATATTGCAATGCTTATTGAGGCCACTTGAACATACCGTCGTTCCCTCAAACGTGATGACAGAGTTATCTTTAGCGCTCGTCAAATCCAAGGCGGAATTGGAGGGAACTGCAATGTCGCGCAGGACGACATTGGTGCATGCTGCCAGAGTAGGGACGACCTGAGAATACTCAGTCGCTACACATTCAGAATTGTCTCCTGGGCCCTTCTTGCCAGCAACAGCTGCGCTGACGGCCGGAAGTAAGAATGAAAGAACTTGTGTGAAGGAGCGCATGTCGGCAGCGGGAACTTCTTCAACGAGACTTGAATTTCTATGCAACGACACGTCAGAAGTCAATAATGAAGGCAATAGACACCCAATCTTGCCGCCTTAATTAATTAATTGACAATAATACTAATGAATTGTAGGGGGAAACAAAAGCATGTTTTATATCCATCTCTATAGCGATCTGAGCTCTTCATTGGACGTTCTTACACCCCTAAGTTCTTCTCTCCCCGCAATTTGGCTCCTCAAAACTGGGGATAGTTCGACTGGAACGCATAGAAGTATGGGGCTGGCGCACACGTTGCCATACTATTTCGTTCTAGAAACCATCCGAAACGGAGAATTGTTTCTCCACGAAGCAAACGACGCAATATGGGGCCCCAACTATTTCTCCACGAAACAAAAAGACACTCGACCCGGTCTAGATCGTCTACCACGGAACGTGCTTTGAGTGCTGTTTCTGCCACGAGTCCACGACTCGATCTGTTGTGACGTTCCTTTCGGAGCGCTCGGCCGTTTTGTAACGCGCGTACCTTATCACAGGAACCATGGGACTAAGGAGGAATTTCACCCAAGCTCGATATTATTGTACTCCGGTTTTCGGGCTTGACTCGACTTGGACAATCAGGAACCCCAGATTTTCCATCTATTATGCATCAATAATCCCTGTAGTTGCAAAATGAACAAACTTCACGAAGTGAACAAACGCCGAGATACCATAGAAATGTTGGAAAATAAAACGCCCCCAAGGAAGTACAGAAAGTTATGCCCCTCTACTCCCATTGCTCCGGATACTCCGGAAAGAAAAGAAGAAAAGATGAAATGGAACTTATCGAAAGAAGATAGAATGATCGGAAAAGTAGAAAGTAGTATTAAGGCGTCAAGACAGAGATCGAGGAAAGGGTAAATGGAGAGATGAACTAAACTAGACGAAGCCGCCGAGATGTCTAATAATAAGTAATGCAGATGATAAAATCGAATAGAGATGTCGTAAAGATGCTGGAATCATGCGTTTCTAATAAGAGATATTCATAACGATAAAATGTACTGTGAAGGTCAGAATCACCCACGTCATTTAACGTGCCGGGCATGTTGACTTACTAGCTCCGAGTAGAAGCACCGCCATACCAGACCTAGGGTTCTGGGCACCGATTACGCTGGAAAGAAGGGCACACAAGGTCCATATAGAGTACGTCCCGAAATGACTGTGAAAAGAAGAGGATTCCCGGAATCGGGATGTGGAATCGTCTACCATCGCCTGCAAATTGGCGGCGGTAGTACTGGCTTTGTCAAGTAACGCCTGCGTGACTTGCATGTTGTGCTGAAGGAACTCCTGAGCCCGCGACTGGGCTGCGATGGTCTCGGACTGCAGCAATTGTGCTTTGTGTATATTATGTGCCTTCAGTTCCGATTCTTCCAAGGATGTCTTAAAGTCCCGTAGGCGCTGCGAAGTATTAGAGTCCGAATACACTCATGCGTGGATGAAGAAGTGAACAGACCTCGGAGATTGTGGTCTCATGCTGCAATATAAGATACAATCGTCCAGTGAGCCATTCCTTGAACGGTCAGAACGATCTCATGATTAGAGCGCAGGAGATGTTGCATACCAGTGAGGCATCAAACTGTGCCATTCCCTGAGAGAGTCTGGACACGTCGCTCTGCAAGAGCGACTCCAATGATGACCGTAAGGAAATAGCCAGTTCGTGATTCTCCTGGACGTCTCGTCTTTGCGCATCCTTCATCTCGTTATCCCGCGCTAAGGCGTCTTCGTGGATAACTCGAAGAATTCGCTGGAGATAGCCAGCTTCGTGAGTGACGTTCCGGATATTCTAGCACCGGTCAGTCTGAATATCTGCCTCTGAAAAGCAGCTATAACCACACCTGTTCAAGATCATGAACCTCTATCTCCGCTCTCCTGAGTAATGAACTCACGCCCATCACCACAGCGTCAACAGCAGATTCAACACCATGAAGAGCATTCGAAAGTGTACGCTTGAGCTGAGATTCGCTCTCCTCCAATTCGGAACTAAGTCTAGCACGCATCTTATCAACAGCATCCATGAACGCCCTGTATTGAGACGACTCAGCAGCAGCTTTTTGCAGAGCATCTTGAAGCCCGTGATTGAGTTTGATCGTGCTCTCGACGATTGATTTGTGGAGTTCCAAGAGTTCGTCCTTTTCAGTTTCAATTCTGGCCGCTTGGCAGATTACCATCGCGTTCTGCCTACTATTACTGTACGAAGTCCACCATTGGGGTCGCGACTCCAAGGACTTCAGGCACGATTCTAGCAACTCTTTTGGCACGGTGTCTGCCACATTGATCTGGGGCGGCGCTTTGGCGGCAAACCCGAAGAACCCTTTTCTCAGCGACGATGCAACTGTTACGGGAATACACGGGGAGGGGACAGATGCTCCCGCTCCATTGAGTTCGCAAATGGCGAGTCTTGCAGCGTATAGCGACTTGATGTGGTCCAATACTCCGTGGACGTCAGAGCTAGCCCCTTCTGCCTTCTCGCCGATGAATTGACAGGACGTGACGAGCCTCGTCGCTGCAATCCGGTTGCACGACGGAGACGATTTGAGAGATTCTAGAAGATGAAGCGCTTCCGTGAAAATTGTATCATGCTGCTGAGGCCTTGAATTGAGAAATGACACCAGGTCGTCTTCTTCGATTGACTTGTCAAGTTGCGTTGACACATCTTCTCCATATCAGCAAAGGACGTTGAGCATTCATCCATCTTCACCTGAAGAAACCTACCATTTCCTGCAGCATTGGCGTGGCAGACACCGGGGAGAAGGACGGATACTAGAGACAAATGACAGACCAAGAAGGAAACTAGGTAGAAATTAACCATCTTCATGGCTCTGGTAAAGATTCGCTTGTGGGAACAAAGAACTTGTGCGGATATAGCTGTGAGAGGCGCTGCCAGGCGTCCTATAGGAAGATTTGCAGAATAGAAGAAGCATAAAATAGACGATAAAGCAAGTCCACAAGCGCAATTGAAAAGAGTTAGGAGGCTATAAGAGCTCATGAATTAGGATAGAAAGAGTAGATATGAAAGAGGTCATGGTCCTGCCACCTGGACAGGATGTTAGTAGTTGGAAGGTGAGGGAGCAGAAGAAGAGAGAAGAGTGAGAGATCCACAGTACTATCTTTCAAAGTCGATCTAAATAACTCTTACATGACAGTACACACATTACTTTGAGGAACTCATACCAGCCTAAAACTCCAACATGCAATCAAATGAAGAAGGTTTTCACTGTTAGAGGAGACTCATGTCTGTACAGAATTACTAGTCAGTATGGAGTAACTCCGTAGTAGGCAATGATTCTGGTCACGTGCAGTCACGGTACGCTAACCTGATCTGGAATCCAAGATCTGCGGACAAATTCCATTTGAGATCGAAGCTTTGAAGACAATCCTAGCGAAAACCAACAGACAATCGCAATGTCGTGTCAAGTACCGCTGAGCTGCTTGAAGCAGCTCGTTCGAAATCCAATGAAATATGATTCTCTTCCAGTTTTCCTGGCGCCAGCATTTTCCCGCCCTTTACGAGCGCAATGTTTCTCGACCTCATCTCTGGTGCAGTCTCGTGTCGGCGGCGCCGCGATATCAGTCCCTCCTGAAGTCTCGCTGAAATTTGTCGATCTACCTCAGACACAAACGAGAGGGAGGACAAAAGAGATTCCGAAGACTGTGGTTGAGATTAAGGGGCCATTGGGTGAGCGTTACCGTTGCGAGACCACTTCCTTCGATGGCTGAGGCTTACAAGTGGTTCTTCTTCTCGCAGGGGAAATGACTTTGGATGTTCCTCCTTTCGTTAATATTACGCATGATGAAGCGTCGCGGAAAGCCAGCCTTACAGTTGAGGATCCATCGATCCCACATCAGCGTGCCATGTGGGGTACGTTTTTTTCTCTCAGAATAACCACCGTGACATTGACAATAGCTGACGGCTACAACTGCCAGGAACTACTCGGGCACACCTACAAAACCACATTCTGGGAGTGTCAGAAGGCCACGTTTGCATTCTGAGTCTGGTCGGTGTCGGCTACAGAGCAACTATCGAATCGACAGCAACCACCGTATCGCCCGAATACCCCGGCCAGCAGTTCGTCTCTCTCAAGGTTGGATACTCGCACCCCATTGAACTGGGGATTCCAAAGGGGGTCAAGGCGAGCACGCCCCAGCCCACGCGTATCTTGTTGGAGGGCGTTGATAAGCAGGTGGTTACACAATTTGCGGCAGAAATAAGGGAATGGAGGAAGCCGGAGCCATACAAGGGTAAGGGTATTTTCGTGAATGGGGAGACGATCAGATTGAAGGCCAAGAAGATCAAGTAGACAGTTGGGTATATCGGGGCTTTCGTGTTATATTTGGTCGCATGTATATCTATACGATTTGTTTCTTTATCACCGTCGTCTGTGTTGGTATCAATGTACTTCTAGCTGCATCTAGCTTGGTTTGGCGAAATAGGATCACAATGAGGATCACTTTTCACATGGATCAAGTGTTTATAGCTTCAATACAACCTTCACCGCATCGATGACCTGGTCCTGAATAGCCTTGGGGGCGGCAACGACGCCCTTGTTGGCAGCCAAGGTTCGGCCCTTGCTAAAGTCCAATCTTTGGCCGTAAATGTCCGTCACCTGACCGCCAGCTTCGCGGACAATCAAGTCTCCAGCGGCGTGGTCCCAAATCTTCTCTTGGTAGTCTTTCCTGACTGGCAGACGCAAGTAGATGTCACCGGCGCCTCTAGCGATCGAACAATATTTGGCTTGCGAGTCTAGCCGCACACTGGGTTTCGTAATTCCAAGGCGTTGTGCGACAGCCGCGTTGTCACCTTGAGAGGAGTGAGCTGCCTCCACTCCTTCGCAGAAGACGGCCTCGGCGAGGTTGGGAACGGGCCGCATAGAGATCGACCTGCTTTCTGCGAGGGAACCCTTGGAGAGAGGCCGACTGGCGGCTCCAGCACCCTTGATGGCCGAAAAAAGCACACCCTTGCCGGTGTCATCGGTTTGCTGTGCGCCAGTTTCGGCAGAGAGAGTCGCGGAATCGTCGACAGGCAGGTTGGGACAGCCAATGGCTCCCACCTTCACGTCTCCATCCTCGATCAAGGCAAGACACACGGCATACTGGCCGCCTCGAAGGAAGCCCTTGGTGCCGTCGATGGGATCCAACGCCCAGATGCGGCCCTTGGGACCACCAGCGCTCTTTCCTTTATCGATAATGTCCAGCATTGCCTCTTCACTTGCAATTGGTCCGCCCAGCAGACCGTCGCTTTCTGCATCCTCGAGCTTAATGTCCTTGACCAATCGCCAGATCTCGGCGCTCAGATTCTTATCCTCTCTCAACGAGCTTGCCTCTTCTTCAGCCGCAATCTCGTCTTGCGGGAAGTTCTTGCGGATGGCCTGGATGATCAACGCCTGCGCACCGAAATCGCCAATGGTGACGGGCGACTTGTCATCTTTGGAGACAGTGCCCTTGGCCTTCTCGAAGAAGACCTTCTGCGTCAGAAGGGTTGCTCGCTGAACGGCGAGTTCGGCAATGAGGCGCTCCTGTTGATAGGACATGTTGAGGGTTTGAGTGGATGAGATACCGGAAGAAAAGGACTGTGGAGGGAGGAGGTGGGGGCTGAAGAAGGCGAAGCGGGATCCGAGTCTAGCAATGACGACGCTGACAGCCAGGATGAGGGTGGAGCAGACGATCAATTGGGAGAAGACGCGCTTCCAATTGATAAGGACATGGATTGTTCTTTGTTCAGGCAAATCTCGCATGAGATTAAAGTCAATTACCAGTTGAGAACTCACTGGCCATCACTTCTCCATTTGTTGTGTACACAATACTGTAATCATCTCATCTAGTCATCCTCAGGACCTCAGGCACTCACATCCCGCGCTAAGCCCGTTTCGTGCGATTCCCGTGGAACTGGAAGTTTGGGTGAGGGGCAGTCACCAGCTCACGATCGTTATCAAACCTGTCATTGCTTCATGCCCGGGCAAGTTATGTTCATCGTCGCGTTCTGCTTCGGTCTCCCCCGACTCAAGAATTGTTCACCAAAGCCTGTTGTTGCCAAATTGTTGATCTGCTGGGCGCTTCGTTTGTCTCCCTGGGGTTTCAGGCATATCCGAAGTTCACCGCTGTCAGACATCAGCTTGGTCGAGATACACGACTCCTCAGGGGAAGATCGGAATCTAACACGTCACCACCTGTCTATTGCTCCTGACGATACTTCCAGCGCGCAAATCTCCTATGCTCCGGATGGTGATGAGGATCCATTGAAAGCACTCTTCTCCTACGTATCAGAAACGCCGATAAACGCCCACAAACTCTCCGCACGGTCCCCCGACGTCATTGTAGCCGGGTTGGGCATCTGTAGGAGCACATCCTGCAAAGTCCGCGAAAATCTCGTCCTTGGCATCAGAGCAGGGCGTATAGAACACCAGAAGAGATAAGAGTGCGTTGGTGGCTGCTCCGGTTGCTCTGTTGTTCGATCCCTGGCGGTTGTCGAAACATCACTTACCATTGAAGAAACGTCGTCTACAACAGATAGCCCAAGATGTTTCAGTCACCGGTAAGTCCAGCGCACCGAATCATCTTTCCTTTTAGTATGTTATATATGCTCTTGGTTGATTGCCTGTCGATTTGTATGTTGTTCTTTATCTTTTCTTTCTGTGCCATTTGTGACAATCAATTGGGCCCCTTTCGTACTGTCTCCAAGGCTTCGGGCCATATGCAATATGTTCACATATTCGAGCCGATGATTTTCAGAAGCAGCATGTAGGATGCTAACTGCTCATGAAGAAACCATACTCGGCGGTCAGTGCGCAAATCGAAATCCTGACCAATGAGCAATATGAGATTGAAGACTCGAGCGGTATCCCCGACCTTATTGAAGCCATCCACATCCAAGAAACTGGTCCGAAGGAGGCAAGTCGCGCTTTGCGGAAGAAGCTGTTAGTACCTCCGCCGACTCTCTTTAAGAGCGATTTCTGATGTCCTCTGCAGCAAATATGGCAACCTTCACCGGCAACTAAGAGCACTCACCATCCTTGATTTTCTAATTCAAAATGCCGGAGATCGTTTCCACAAGGAATTCGCAGACGAAGCTCTTTTGGAGCGGTTACGGATTGCTGCGACTGATCCCATCTCTGACCCGCTTGTCAAAGAAAAGTGTAAGCAGCTCTTCGGACAATGGGCGGTGACATACAAAAACACGCCGGGTATGGGGAGAATCACAGCACTGTACAAGCAACTTCCTAAACGCAAGCAACCTGCAAATTTGGCCAAAGCAAAAGTTCTTCGTGAGACAGGGACGAGCGATGAGCCGCCGATGGGACATACGGTCTCCGTATCCGCCGGTAACGGACCCACGACAGTTCTGAGCAGCCCAAAGCAGAATTCAAGCAAACAGAAGAAGAAGGAGAAGAAGATGCACGAAAGAAAATTCAGTCTGGAACGAGAGCGGCCAGAAATCCTTCAGACACTTGCCTCTGCTTCAGTCGCCAGCACCAATCTTTTGAATGCGCTTAAGCTGGTGAACCGGGAGACTCATCGAGTGAGCGAGGACGCAGAAGTACTTCATCGCTTTGACACCTGCAAGCAGCTTCGACGCCAGATCCTACGGTACATCCAGCATGTTGAGAGCGAAGAGTTTCTTGGCAGTCTGATCCACGCCAACGAGGAGCTGGTCACGGCACTCATGGCTTTCGAGGTGCTCGACAAAAGCGTCGACTACGACAGCGACAGCGACCAGGATGTTCTCGAGGGCAACTGGTCCGCTGGCCGGGGCTATGGCGATCAGGAGGTTAACGAGAGTTTCGCAGGGCTTGTGATCAATCCTCCCAAGCCACCACGACCCTCACGGCCCACAAACTTGTCAATTCCTTCATCTTCAACCAGAACCCCACGAGCGTTTGTCAGTGAGTCCGACTCCGAGGACGAGGAAGACGATGAGAACAATCCCTTTGGAGATCGAAATGCGATAAGGACGCCTGCCCTTGAAAGATCTGAACCTACCTGGTATGTTGCCCTGTTTTCCCCTCGTAAGTAGCTGTGTTAACTAACGCCTTTCTAGGGATGAGGTCTAGCTATACGGTGGTGTATTAGTTGTTACAAGGGCGGAATGCCAATTTCATTTTATCACACCCCAATCAATGTTCATGAGTACGAAAGTTCGATGGCTGAAACGGCCGTTTTACCTGAAATACCTTCTTTAACTGCGTTCAACCTCAGCGGTTGAAATAGATTATACCCCGAGAAACCGTGAACGCGAAGCCCATCGATGTAGCTAATGCAGGGCCGACCCTGGCATGCCTAAAGATTCCTTTTCTACTATACCCAAATCCTTCCCTACCTTCCTTCATTGACCCGATTTGGGGGTCCACTGCTATGCTTTCCAGCAACTGTGTGTTCCGATTGCGAAAGTCACATGTAGATAGTTGTAACATATTCAATGAGTAGGACGGGTCGAATATTTAGTTCATGGAAGGACCAGTTCGCTGAAGTAGACCGCGATGTTGACAATTATCAGCTCATAATGCATTGGATTACTATGGAGGGAGACCCCATTCCCTAGAAGACATCCTCGCTGACGGGTCATTATAATGGAAGCATATAGACTATCGACTTGATCGTTTTCCTCTTATACGAAAGTGATACCCAAATATGTTTTCTCTTCAGATTCGGGCTTTCGCCATTTCCAAACCGCGACGACAACACGAATTGCTAACATCATCTGACCCTCTGTGCACAACTACTTCTGTGCCACGTACAGCACGCGTCAATAATTACGATGAAAAGTAACGGTCCAAGCATCAAGAATGGCGTGGACATACTTTGGCATTGTATTTATTGCCTACTATCTCATATAAAGCAGGAAAATTTTGTCTGGATTAACCGCGTCTCATCAATCATCGTGTCGGTCGAGATTCTCTTCTAGTACGCCATACCTATTACTACGGATTTGATCTCTATCAACGCAGTCAGCCCTTTTCTCTCGATCAGAACTCTGTCAGTACTAATTAGTCAAGGGGGATACAACAGACATCAAATAGGTGTTAATCCTCCGCAACCCGACCAACAACAATCATTCAATCCAGCAACGCATCCCTGCCCTATACAAAAAGATCGAACGAACAATGGCAATCACAGAGCTCGCCCTCCTCCACATCAAATCCAACCAACCTCCAACCTCAAATCTCAAACTGGCCCTCAAAAGCGCGATATCCTATCAAGTCGCCTTCTCCTCCCACCCCGTCCATCTATTCACGCAGCTCGAAGACCCATCCTACATTTACCTGCTGGGCGGATGGGACTCTATCTCCCAGCATCAGGAGGAATGGATCCCTTCCTCTACGAACCAGGAGATTATGAAGTCTCTCCAGGATGACATTGAGGTTACTTGGTTGGTTCATTTGGATATCGACCAGTCCAGAAACGACGCCTCGGAAAGGATTCCGCTGGATGCTCCCGTTCTCGCTATAGGGCGGTATTTCGTCTCTCAGGCGAAGAAAGAGGATTTCGTTTCTAGGTTTGAAGAAAACGTGCATCATGTACAGAGGTTTACGGAGCCAAGGTCGGTGAGTGGTGGGTGGAGGATCAAGGAAGGAGATGAAGAGAAGAGGAGGAGTTTGTCTTTTTCAGTGGCTGGGATGATGTCCAGGCTCATTATCGGTTCGCAGAATCGAAAGAGTTTACGGAGTTTAGGAAGTTCAAGGATTGCTTGGATGGGTCGGAGATCAAGCACACGGTTAGATGGGAAGATTGATTATTTTTCCTGTTTGTGGTAACTGTTCGGAGATTGAGCTGCTTCGGATTATATCAGGTCCTGTTTCTTGTTTTGTTTCATCATGGACATCCGCGGATCTGCTACCAAGTAAGTCAAGGATATTTTGATTGCCCGTCAACACCTTATATATGCGCTAGATGACATGGCTGAGACAAAAACACAACCAAAGATTGATGTATACATGCAAGGAAAGGTATCCTTCAACAATACAAAAAAGAAAAGCAGATGGGTATTTTGAATCAGAAATCCTGCTGATCCTAACACGAAAAAAAAACGTTCAGATAAAGTTCCATACCAAACTGAGAGGCAAAGGCCCAAATCCAAATCAAAGAACTTTAGTCCTCATCCATTCATTCGTGCCAACGCCGAGATTGAGCCCATTGCGAGCCCACCACCGTCGAACACGCTGTTCGGCGCCGGAAGAGGGATCTGCATCCTCAAGCGCTTCCTCGATATCACAAGTCTTGAACTCGACACGAAGACCGCTACGGCGCCACCATTCAAGAACGTTGTCGTACCCATTTTTCGTAGGACCGACAAGAACCTGGCAGTCGAAGATCATCTTGGGACCTTTCAACCGGTACCAGAAGTCGAGGACGTGAACGTGCCCGTGCGTGCTGGCAATGCGCGCGACAGATTCCCCATGGCTATATGGGATACCAGACGCGTCCCACCATGCGAGCGATGCGACCCGACCGGACTGTGCGGCGAGGAGGACGGACTTGCCCACTTTTAGAGGTATAGGGCTGGATGCTGGCGCGTTGGCCGATGCGTTCTTCCACCACTCGAGAACCGCGACCTGGCCCTCTGCACTGGCAGATTCTAAAGCTCGTTCCGTGTATCGTAGCTCGAGACCGGATGTGCGCCACCACTCGAGTACGTTGATGAAGCCCGCACGGGAGGCACCGTCCATGGCGTCAGCCATGTACTCCTTGTTCGGCAAGGCAGGCGCATCGCGCCACCAAGTTAAGATCTTGGGATTTCCGTAGATTGCTGATGCGCGATATGGTATATTTGTAAGTCTGGAGGTAGTCCATAGAAGATCAAGGTGGTTTTCAGTCAGGTAGGATAGGATGTCAGTTCTGGAGAATTTGAAGATAAGGTGGCAAGCGAGGTCGGAGAGCGGCTTCCAACGCGGCAAAGCGTCGATGCGCTTCTTAATAGCGGCGAAAGAGCCCCGAAGGATCGTGTACTCCAGGGATGCTGGTGTGGACATTTTGAGAATGTGAGACTGCCATTCTTTCGGGACTGGCAGATTCGTAGGTATGCCGACCGCTTTGGCGATTTCCCAGTCACCTAATTGCTCCTCGAATATGTTCAGCCACAGCTCAAGCGGTAAAGATCGAGCGCCATGTTCATTATTCTTCGTCATGGGGCGCAAATGTCCCGGAATTGGTATGACTGGATTGATAGACTGTTTCCTCGATGACAGAGTCTGAGAGTCGAATTCTGTGAGCTGGCTGGCGTCGGCAGTGACAGTTCCCGTCGTCTTGTCGTCCACGGGAGGCAACCCAAGGCTGTCCTTAACGGCGTGACTGAGCGCATCCAATCCGTCCCAAGGCAGCTGGACAAGCTCCTCCGGTCCATTCGATTTATACAAAACCGGTGCCACCACACGTATCCACGGCCAGAACTGTTCAATCTCCTTGAGCTGGCAGCTGCTGAGCGGATGGTTCCATTCATGCACCGTCATACCCAGGACGAGAATCACTGGCTTTGTCGATACCCAGCCACGAAGAAGCGCAAGCGTTAGAGTATTGGTCAGACCCGTGAGCATCGACCCTAAAGTACCAGCATCCATGGGGGCCACCAGGAGCATATCAGCCCACTCGCACAGCTCGGCAGCCTTGGCCTTCAACCATTTTCGCGGCCCTGTCTTCTTGTCAAACGTTTGGCTGTCCACTGTATCCGTGTAATGGGGGATTTTGTTCGCCCCTGCGAGCGACGCAGGTGGCTCGTCTGAGATCAAGCGTAATTCGACATGGGGATTCTGCACGAGCAGCGGAAGAATTTTATCAACGAAACAGCTCTCTGTCGACAAAAGTATGCGTTTTCGGCGGGAGGTTGACGGAACAGAATGTACTTGTGTCGAGTCGTTACAGGGGCGCATTGGATCTCCTTTATTTCCCTTATCGCCCTCCACGGCATCCTGATCGAAACATTCGTCCACTTCCATCTCCGTCGACAAGGCGAACTTCGAAGCAATGGTGCCGGAGGACGGTGGCGCAGCGGAGCTATTCGACCCAAAACCGGCTGCCATATCACGACGACCTGAGGAATACTTTTCGAAAAAAGAGTATCGCGTTCGTATGAGCCGTTCGCAAGCTGCAATCGCCAATGGATCGCAAGGCGAATCGTCGACTTGATATGAGAGAGAAGGAAAATGGAACTTCTTGGGAGGAGTAAAACTGGCACAGTGTTCAACAAAGCAATGTGATCGGGAGAGAAAGGGGGTCAAGAGGCCAGGAATTGGAAAACGTCGAATTTATATTCGCGCAACTGGAAGATGCGAATGGTCCCCTCGTCTCGTCACCTAACGACAAACTAGAAACCTCTCCCTTGTCGGAACCCAGTATCTGATCCATGTAAAGAGTACGTGGTTTGCGAAACTGCGAGTTGCCCTGCAGCGATGGATAGACCGTCAAGTAACCAGCAAATAATAATCAACGTGGCCTGCGTTGTATGATTGATGCTGGCGAAGCGGTGAATTGTTGGTTTAAAGCCCAGCTGGACATGCAGGAGAATAGTCTCTTTGGTTGCACAGCAGCTCCCTTGGTCTGGTCTGGTTCGTTCGTCGCCACGTCTTCTATCGCCACATTTGAGGTTGACCGCTTAAAGCGATCCTTGCCGTCCCTAGCCGTGTCGTCCTTTTTCCTTTGTCTGCACATAACTCTCTCGATGGCATTGATGAATTCAACCATTGTAATCTTGTTCATTTGATCCCAATTAACTCCCATATCAATCTGTTCATGGGCCTCAATTTTGAACGCTCTCTCCACTACGAGGGAAGAGTCCGGGTCTGAACCCCCACCAACCAAAGTCAGGCCACCTATCGAGCTTAGATGGACCACTCTGTGATTACTGTAGTCGTATGGACACGCTGCACCGAGACACCAGGGCTGCGATAATAATGATAGCTCATATGAGACAATGCTTCATGCATCATCATTTTAGCAGTATATCACTCTATAACGCATCATATTCATTTCGTCCATACTATCACCTAATATATATACATCCCTGAGGATACTTGATCTATATGCGTCCCTCTACTCCCCATCTATTCAAAACGAAGACCTGTACCGTTTTGTTTTACCTGCGCGCCAAATTTGTATGCAGTTTATGCTCTCTCATGGCCAAACTGACCAGCGCCCCCAGCACGCTCAACCCAAGAAGTGTCAGGAAGACCGCACGTAACGAATCCATATATGCACCCAGAACGCCTGGTCTCCAATCAGGGGGCAGCTTGCGGATCTCGTCGAGACTATCCCTGATCCGCGAAATCCGTTCCCCGGCATTCTCGCGATCTCCGAAACGAGACCACAGCTCGGTTTTCAATATGTTCTGGAAGACCGCCGAAGCGACTGTGATGCCGATGGTGCTGCCAGTGCTGCGGAATGCGTAAGAAGCAGAGGTGACGACCGCGTGGTGTTTGTGGTCCACGGCTGAAATAAGCGCCACGAGGGTGACGGTCAGCATGCTGCCGTACGCAGCACCCAGCAGGAAAAAGTAGATGAATGGCAACCAGGCGGGTGTCGAGAGATTCAGTGTGCAGATCACTCCAGTCGAAACAACCTGGAGGAGCATGGTAGCGTAATTGAACAGCTTGTAACGGCCAGTGGCGCGCATGATGATGCCAGATCCCAGAGAACCCAGAGAGGTTCCGATCGCCTGGGGAATCAGTCGCACGCCAGCAGCAGTCGTCGAGTAGCCTTGGACTTGGAAGAAGAGTGGCAAATAGAAGAGCAGCCCAAACACGGCCATCGTACTAAACCAGTTGGTGAGGCAGGCCGAGAATACGGTCCGGTCCAGGAGCAGGCGGACAGGAATGACAGGCTCCGAGGCAATATTGGCTTCAACGTAGATGAAGATCACCAAGAACACTGCAGACAATGGCAGCGACGTGAGGACCAGAGGGTGCGTCCAGGCGACCTGGTTGCCGCCGGCATTGAGACCGAGCAATAGAAGCACGAGTGTAATAACCAACGTGATTGCTCCCAGGAAATCAACGCGCTTGATCCTGGCAGTATCAGTCTCCTTCACGGGTATTTTCACCTTGAACCCGACGAGTACACATGAGACCACCAGAAACGGGATCTGAATAAGAAAAGCCCACCGCCAGCCTAGGGTGTCATTGATCCACCCGCCAAATACTCCTCCCAGTCCGCTTCCAGCCCCGTAGGCGATATTTCCAAACCCCTGCCAAACACCCCGTTTCCTGAGCGGAACCAGGTCCGACGTTACGAATGTTGAGATGGCTGTAAGACCTCCACCACCAACGCCGGCCACGACTCGACCAAGCACTATAACCCATTCCTCTGTCGCAAGACCGCAAATGAGATTCCCAATCGCAAAGAATACGTTCGAGAAGATCAATCCCGCTCGTCGTGAGTATATGTCAGTCAAGCGGCCGCTCAGCGGCTGGAAAGCGGCATTCGAGATCAGGTAGGATGTCGCCAGCCAGGAAAGCAGGGAAAACGAATTGAACGACGAGGAGATCGGGGCTGTCAGCGTTGCAACAATGGTAGTATCTGCAGGATCGCATTAGTGTTCCCGTCACGATAGACAACCTCTTAAGGACTGGCCCAGTCCATGAAGCTGCGTTGTGTCATACCCAGTGCTGCCAGAAACACCCCAAGCCAGATACTCCCCAGAATCAAGATCAATTCTTTCGTGGTCGCTTCCTTCGCCAGCGGGACTTCCGAGTCCTCACTGTCCCCTGGAGTCCCTGTCACTCGGTGTGCTTCTCGATCGTCCTCATTTGCCTGCGCGTCACCAAGTAGCGGGGTTCTCTCTGTCGCGAGTGCCCTGGTTCCGTCATAGGCTTCAGTCGCCACGACAGGCTCATTGTCGGAAGGCATTATCTATCTCCTGCTGCTGGGATAGATGTTCCTTCTGTCTCCATATAGGTAAATTGTCAAGAATTGAGACAAAAGAAGAGAGAAGTTACTTAGGGAAGTCAGAAGGAGATTACGCGATTGACTGCATGGGCTGGTGGTTAGATTGTAAGCAGTAGATCCACAGCTGTGGAGGATGTCCAATTCCCGAGTCGTTGGAAAGCTGTTTAGGTTGACCCAGGGCAAGATGAACCAATCAACAAGTCATTCAAATCATCACCATTTGAAGTAATACAGGAATTGCTTGACATTTCATGCAATTATTCTCAACCTCTTTTCGACGTTTATCAGCAATACCTGGTAATGACCAAGTCTTCAGTGAATTCTGCTGTATGAGCCACTTGTAGCAAAATCTGATCTTCCAGCCCGAGTGGTAGATCCAAGAGACTCTGATATCTGTTTCTTTCTGAGTGAAATAATATTCCGGGGTATCATAAGCTAAGTCATCGAACTAGACGCATCAAACATCGCTGGCCTCCAAGTTAGCATTTCTGCTACTATTAGCTCTATCGCCCGCCATCGCGGAACCCCCATCCTGACCAGAAGATGCAGCTGCCGCTGCCGCTGCCAGTGCGGCTTTGGCTTCTCTTGCTTTCTGGCGACGCTTGATTTTCCTCTGGCGATTCTTCCGAGCGCGCTTCTCAGCTTCAGTCTCTTTAGCCACTTGCGCAGCTTTAGCGCGCTTGCGTAGCTGGATGCGTCGCTTTTTCCCGGGCTTCTTCCGGGATTTTGGCGATTGAGTCGCCGGCGGGGCATCTAATGTATAAACTACTGGTGTGTCCTTAGCAGCAGGAGGTAGTTTCGTATGTTGCCGTTTCAGATGAATGACTCGCCAGGGAAGATGACAGCCGGGCTATGGAAGGAGTTAATCAGACATTGCACAAGAGCCAAAGAAAATCACTTTGGGAGAAATCCGTTCTTGCCGCCATCTGTGTATGCGAGGAAACCTCTCTAGGGAATTTTTTTTTCTGGCTCGAGAATTGCAAATCAAAGATCAGTGGATACTCACCCATGCTACCTTGGCCCAACTTAACAACTGCTCCCCACTGACCGCAACATCCTCATATTGTTGCTTCTTCAATGCAGCCTTTGCATTTGCTTCCGACACCGCAGTCTGCGAACCAGCTACCAAACTAGGCGTTGAGAAATAGTACTCCCACCCGCGAAATGGGTTCACGAATCTTCCCTCGCCGGGATATCCAGATAACGGCGTCGGCGAACGTAGTCTTATCCGTAGTTTTTGTGTTCCATCGTTCCTCTGTTCAGATTCATTCCCACCAGGTCCATTTTTTACATCTGTCGCTTTCGTGGTTGTGTCGGATTTCCGGCTCACAGGCGCACTGAACAATCGGAATTCGAACTCTTGTTCTTCCTCTTCCTGGTTTTCGTTATCTGCCTTATCACCCTTCTCATCGGGAGATGGTTCATTGTCTTGGGTCGTCCTAAGCAATGTGTCAAGGTTCAGCAATTTGCCCAAGAGGTTGTGGCCGTCTTGGACGGCGCATTCTGGCGGCGGGGATGGAGACGACGACGAGGTGCGAGAGAGAAGCTCATCGCGGCGTACGCTGCGCAAATATTAGTAACTTTCTGATGCTCGATCCGAGAGTGCTATCAAACTCTTCCAGTATAGCAGCGTAATTCTCAAACGCAATGGATTGATGACGGACTGGTGGAAGACATACCGTTTCGCATTTGGTAAATCGAACATGGTGCTTAAAAACAGGATCAATACAAACCCAGAGGAATGGAGGCTTGAGCCAGAATTGCTGGTCTTGAATTTAGCATAGTTGAGATGTAACGGAGAATTGTTATTTTACCCTTGCGTACGGAGTAGAGAGGGAGATTTTTCTTCTATTTCCACCGCCTCGGTCACTCTTGCAGCCACGTCCTCCGTGTGGCTGGATGAACCATGCAGTAAATTTATTATTGCTGTGGACATAAAGCTGACACGATGTCATGTCGTCAGGAGCTGCACAGACCACTGCACCAGTAACAAACATTGTGCAAACGTCCCCGAGAGGCTTCTCCATTGAACTGCTGCTGCATCACAACTCCCCAGCTTGGTGCTGGCGTGCTCTCTTCCTCAATTTGGACCGTTTGTGTATAGCGGCATATCTTTCACATCCCCTTTGATGTTGACCTTTGCTCGCGACCTCCCATCGCAACCACCGCGCTCTGTCCCGCCTCCTCCGTGCCAGTTCCGTGTCTCGTGCTCATCGCATTCTGCGACCCATCCAGGATAAATGGGCGCGTGCTTGTCCTGCCTGGGCCTTGGTCGCCGAGATCATCACGATGTAGGTTGCAGATGTTGAATCTTGCCTGCCCTAGGGTGTCGTCGCACTGCCAGGACATACTTGTTCAACGGCAGTGGCTGGTTTTCGGCCCCTCAATGGGTTTGGGTTCTGTCTGATATCATTGCATAAGAGCAATTGACAACTAACAGATGCGTTTTCATATCAGGCTGAATCATCACGACTTCTTGACGATGACCTCTACCAGTCTAGCTATGGCTACGGTGCGCTGAACCAAGCCAATCAGGCTAATCATCCGGATCCGGAGTACCTGAGGCGCGAAAGAGAAGCTCTCGACGCCATCTGTCAACGAACATCGGAGTAAGTCACTCGGAGCTTTTCAACTTACATCTTCACAAATATTGTGACTTCTCGGACATTAGCTTACAGTTGGGCGCAAAAACAGCTCCGTCATCGACATTTGGTCCCTCCATCCCCAGCCTCATCTCCAACCACGAGCAACTCTGCACAGCTCCATATCGACATCAACATCACAAGCTGCCGGCAGTACCAGTGACGCTCACAGCGAGACTTCCTCCGCACATGCACCCACAGATCTGACTGCTCCTACTACTCCACAACTTCCGAAGAAGGGAGGGACGGTCCCGAAACACTGGGGTGAAGTGGTCATCAACCCGCGGAGGAAGAAGAAGTCGCGACCAGGTCTGAACACTGACGAGGACAAAGGGCGAGATGTCTTTGGTGTTCTCAAGGTTACATGATGCGACATGACGGGTGGATGGTGATGTTTCACGATATCAACTTTCTCTTACTTTGTTTGGGTCGCCGGCCGACGAATGGATTGATTGTTCTCGTCCGTTTTGTGGATTTTGCGTGGTTTTGTTTCCTTCTATCAGCCTCATAATACCCTGACCGCGGCTTCCTCTGCTTCTTTTTGGCTTTCCTTTTCCTCTTGTCCATGGCCTTGATTTCTCTTCTATTTCTCCTCCTTTGTTTTAGATCGACGTCCAATCGACAAAGTGGTCCACGTCAATATTTTCTTCCCCATCCAGGTTGTCCGAAGCCTCTTCCTCCTGTGCACACGTTTCCTTTGTACAATCCTCTGTTCTTTTTCTGGTTCGCTTGACAGATATCCAAGCGAGCCCTATCTTGTGGAGGTGCTCTTTCTTAATCTTATTTTCTAGAAGTCGAGAGTGGCCGACTTCTTTGTTAGATTAACTACTAGTGGTTAGACCTTCAAGAACACACGACAGACTTCATTTCTTCGAACGTTTCTTATCGTACATAATCGCTTTGTCAGTCCTGTTGCCCATTTCCATGCAAAGGTGCCTGCTTCAATTGTATCCAATTCGGCGGGCTCAGGAAAGTCAAAATCTGGGTCAAGAATCCCACTGGGGATATTCCTGTCAAAGACATGATTTCGGAGTATACATTCTGCTCCCTAACGAGGTCTTAACGTTCAAGAAGATCTATGAGAATTGATACAAAGGCCAATTGAAAAGTTAGCTATAGGATAAATTTGCTTAACTTGGCTGAAATGAGAAAAGACAATCGAATCAACAAACAGCAGGCGAATCTCCGCAAAGACTACAGTAGTCAACTTCCTCCTGACTAGATATTTCCGGTGAGCTCGTCCGATCCGATACCCATAGTCTCTGTAGCGCCAGGAAAAGTTGGAACTCCACCACGATAACGCCCGCTAGCCTGATTCCCGATGATAGAACAAATACATAAGTTGGGGAATATGATGCAGTATATCTGTGCCCGTATGCGTCCAATACCCTGAAATAAGAAAGATGTCGACAGAAGGCCATGAGTCGATTACACGTCGTCCATGGTGCCAGCGGGTTCCTCGCCACCAGACTCGTAGCTGCCAGCGGAACTCATCTCATCCTCGGACTCGGTGTCTTCTCCGGCCTCGTCCACGGCTTCTTTGCTGGCGTATTTGGCAACATATTCTGAGAAATAACTTTAGTATGTTGCGGCAAAGTAAATGTCATACCCGGTCAAGACCAACCCTTTACTTTGGCCTCATAGTTCTTCGGCTCTCTCATCAGCATCGCTGCAGCCTCGCCATTAAGAGGGTCTGCGGGATTAGGATAGCGCAAGAGCTGTGGCAGGAATACTTCGAATATGTTGATCATATCGTACATAGGAGACCACGTCTGGTTGATGACGTCGAGGCAGACCGAACCGGATCTATAGCACGAAGTTAGCGGCAATTGGCCAGGGAGAAATTCTGATGCAGAAGTCGCCCCGGGGCATCTTACAGCTCATCAATATTTGGGTGGAAAATTCTGTTGACAAAACCGATACTAGGGCTCTTGTAGGGATACTGGTCGGGCAGTTCGACGTGGATCTTCCAGTGGCCACCAGCAAAAGGCGCTACAATTTGGTCAGCGAGGGTGCGAACGTATCCTCAAGAGCCGGGAATCCAAAACGTACTTTCCTCTGGCCCCTTGAAGCGAACGTAGAACTCTTGCCTAGTCCATATCAATATCTTTCTCTTTGCCGATCAAAGTCGGAATATAGTTGGGTTTGCAGGGTTGCATACACTATAGAGCAGACCATTAGTACCCTGGATAATTACGAAACTCAATACAAGTCGAGCAAACTCACTATTGTCATTGACCAGAGTCACCTCGTAATCACTCATCAACCTGAAAAAATTGACATTAGCCTGTGGTCCGTGGATCTTCACCCGCGGGTGCAACGCTGCCGAGTTGGTGTTCCCGACAAGTGGCGGCGGCGATAGAATACGAAAGGTAGGCGGGTAAAGCTTACATTCTAAGAGAAATCAGGTCAGCAATGCTTCCTCGGCTTGAATGGAAGAGTCAAAACATGATACTTACTTCATGACCTGTTTAAAGCGCAAGAGAGCACTTATGTCAATGATCTCCGAATTCCCAGACCATATCCAGCCATACATTCAGATCCACTTACATCTGTCTCGATTCTTCGCTTTGGGCTGCTCATTTTGAATGCGAGGCGAAAATCAGCTCAGACTAAAGAGGAATCAATATCAAAAAGCGGGATAAGGTCGTTGAGTTCCTTCGAACGTAACGTGAAGCTCCGTTCCGCAGGGTTGGAGTGGGGAAGCAACGAGCGGGGAAAGCGACTGAAGGAGATGGGCTTCTTGAGAGAATCCCTGGAAGGGGAAGAAGGATTCTGAAGCAGTTGCAACGGATGAAATCGGGGTGGATGAAGGTACTGCAAGGAATTACAGGCTCAAGCTCGAGGTGAAAGAGAGAGGAAAGAAGTGCAGTTGGAAGTAGATGGACGGATCTATGGATGTATGACCTCGATGGCACGGGAGCACGGCTGGTCAGGGCATCCTGTCATGTGGTCGATGACTCAGCCTATAGATTTGATGTCTATGCCTACTCCGTACAGTACAGTACCTTTATCATCATCGCCATTTCATCATTCCTGAATTGTCAGCTCCATCTTCACCCCTGTCGAGGACCATGGATCTTTAACGTCGTCGAGATTCTAGTCCCTCTCTGATGTCTCATGAATCAATCTCCTTCTACAAAAGGTCCTGCGAAAAGTCCCGAAATGCGAAGAGATCGCCACTGTATCTACCAGCTAAGTCTGACGTCTTATCAGTCTAGGATTGCCTAAATCCGATAGCGGCTGTTCGAACCAGCAAATAAGTATTAATGGGATACTGGGGCTGTAAACCGCCCAAAAGAATTGGTCTCACGAATTTCCACTATTAGGAAGTCTTCATCAGGCACCTGGGCACATTGATACTTTTCATTGTGAACGAATTGCATGGTTACTGAGAAGGTGATATTCTCTGTACTCCAGACGATCTCCAGATACCACGTAACATACTTGATGTACACTTTCTGGTGCATGATTGGGCACTCATGAACCAGGCCAGCAGCTCTCCGCCAAACACCAACACAGTCCCATCATTTATTTCTCTGACAACATACTGAACTTCATCCTTGATTTCTCTCCTGAAGAAGTATATTTCTGTAGAGAAGACTCTTTCCTCGAACAATTCTCCCATCTCATTCCCAAACAACATGGACCCCTCATCTCCGCCAAACAATTCCCCCCGAGGTTCCCCAACCCCAAATGCACCAACTGCCTCCAGACTCACGCTCAGCCATCGACCAGCCAGTCAGGCATCAAAATCAGACAGTCCAGCCAGTTCTGGAAGCACCCCGATTCCAGATGAGGAACAAGGAGCCGATCTGCCGCTGACGATGTCAGCATCCGTTGTGCTAAGCAGTTTGCCTCGCGATGCTCATCAGGCACTAGCAGATGTAGAGGCTATAGATACCGGGAAGGGTAGGTAGTATTCTTCTTTTTATTAAAGCAATTTTTTGCAAAACACTTTCTTTTTCTTGATTTTACTCATCTTAAAACATTGTCTTTCTATCTCTGGAACCTCTGTTTTGATTTCACGATTCCTCCATGCCTGCAAATAAATTACCAGCGCTAACACTCTCAATCGCAGTCACCATTCGCTTCCAACCTCTACCATCGGCACCAATTCTCAAAAACCGGGTCTTCAAAATCAGTGCTTCTCAGAAATTTGAAACAGTCGTCAAGTTCCTCAGGAAGAAGTTAGACTGTAAAGAAACAGACTCTGTCTTTTGCTACGTGAACAGCGTTTTTGCGCCGGGGTTGGATGAAGGTGTTGGAGGTTTGTGGAGAGTAAGTAATCGCTGCCTCCAGATTCATTACTCGCCGTTTCTGAAGGATTGTTGCCTGATGGTGCATGCATACTGATCGGGTTGGTACGAGGTACAGTGTTTCAAAACGGATGATCAATTGATTATTGCGTATTCGATGACTCCAGCATTTGGCTGAGGAATCAAATTGAGGTTATGCTCCTGATAAATGACCCACTGTAAGGGTATTCGAATTATAAGAACGGGCCTCATCAGAGTTAAGACGCGGATAACATGCCTACAAAGCTGGAGCTGATCGAAAAGAGCCATGGTCACCTATGACCGCATTTCGATGATTCTCATCAATGAGGTATCACTGTGCTCGCTGTGCAGGATTACAGGGACGAAAGAGCACCAACCAAAAGCATCCGGACAACAGACAGAAAAGGTATCACACAGACAAAACATCACCATCACTTCCTGCTAGCTTCATCGACGATTCTTTCAAACTCGGCAAGCTCATCTTTTGATATGGGATATGTGTATTCTGGGGAAGGATAGGCGCGACTCTTGACTTCCTCCCGGTACTGCTTAATACCCTGGATTGCCTCACCCCAGACATCCGCGTACTTCTTCACGAACTTGGGCAAGAATCGCCCCGGAGGAAAGTTGCCAGTCATATCGATCTGAACCAGAACCTGTCCGGAGCATCCGTTCCCAGCGCCGATGCCGATTGTCGGGATCTGGAGTTTCTTGGTAATAATGGCGGCGACTTCAGCGGGAACTGCCTCGAGCACGACCATGAAGGCTCCCGCTTCTTGCACGGCCAAAGCATCCTGCAGCAGCCTCAAGGCGCCGGCCGCTGACTTGCCCTGGACTCTGAAGCCGCCGAGAGCGTTCTGCCGCTGAGGGGTCAGGCCAACATGAGCGACGACGGGGATTCCAGCCGTGGTGATGCGCTTGATCGTCGGTGCCATTTCCTCTCCTCCTTCGAGCTTGACGCTCTGCACGCGGCCTTCTTTGATGATGCGGATGGCTGACTGAACGGCCTGTTCGGGGGAGACTTCATAGGAACCCATAGGGAGGTCGGCAACCTTTGAACCCAAGTCAACGTTAGCTTTGAAGAAAACTACGAGACATGCACTGCATGTGATGAAGAATGGACCAACCGTGAATGCACTTTTCGCAGCACGAGCAACACTCCGACAGTGCAGCAGCATCTCCTCCATCAACACCTCACTCGTATCCTCCATCCCTAGCGCGACCATAGCCAGACTATCTCCCACAAGAATCATCTCCATCCCCGCTGCATCGGCAACATGTCCGCTTGGAAAGTCGTGCGCCGTGAGCATGGTGATCGGTTCGCCGTTCTTGTAGAGATTCTGCAGCGTTTGGATCGTCACTTTCTTCCGAGCATTGGCCGGGCCAGCTCCCAGTGGTGAGTGGGAGCTATGCCGTACGAATTGTGTACATGGAGGCAACGTCAGGCGGGAACAAACGGAGATGCTGTTATGGAGATTATTCGAGCGCAGAATTGCAGGGGTTGTTGTTCGAGCAGCAGTAGCAGTAGAAGTAGCGACAGCGATCCCCCGTGAAAGAGACCGCATCGGCAGCGTCAGTGAAGACATTTTAGCTTTGCAAGCCGTGATGCAACCAATTGGACAGTATCAATCTCTCAATCAATCGCCAATTGCCGATGCACTCAAGGAACGACGAGATGAAGGTGATCACACTGGAAATGACTTGAAAGCGGTAATACCGAAATGCCGACAGCATGTCGTCACACCAATCAGTGAAAGCCGACTGAGTGTTGGCGTGGTCGGTATGTATGCACAGGAGTCAGTTTATCCCAATCTGACAGTGAAAGCAGAGCAATCCAAGAAAGAGAAAAACCAGTTCAGGCAGATCCATTTTCAGCGGGTTCTAATATAGGGAGCTGGCCTTGGTGTGCTGGTATATGCTGCGTAGTCCAGAGCATCATCCGCCCTAAGAAACTATTCTGCCGGTTGTTAAAGGTTGCCCGCCGAGGGAATCTTAGCTGCGTTCTCCGCCGGTGCTTGGGGATGTTCCGCGCCGAGACAGCCCCTCCTGTTGGCTGACTGGAGGAGCCGAGGCTGTTTCCGTTTTGGGAATAGTCGTAAGGAGGGGTCATCGACAGGCGAGAGTAACACAACAGCTCACTGCGACAATATGCAACTGCAGAGATCAGTCC
>JSYV01000434.1:0-41499 GCA_000787455.1 Evansstolkia leycettana | reverse complement strand
AAAAAAAAAAAAAAAAAAAAAAAAAAATTAATGAGCTAATGCAGAATCATACTCAATTCAATATTAAATTCGGACTTCAAACCATCTTGCCTAAGAATAGTAGCTAGCTAATCTACTACTGCAAAAAGTTACTTTGTAGAACACACAAGGGCCACCGATATAGGCAAATCCCATGCCATCAATCTTCAAGAACAAAGGAGAAGAAGTCAGAAGAGGATGCAAGGAGAGGACTATGCATCCTCGAGAAGAAATAGGGTCACCGTGATGTGACCGCCTTAATTGCTGAATGATTCGGGGGGTTCCCGTCGTATCCCATCTATGCCGGCCATCTTGATTCTCGATAGTTCCATGGTCGAGCGCATCTCCCGTGCTTCAAATGCCCGAGGGGAGGGTAATCGATGAGGGCTTCGGCTGATGGAGACGATAAACGTTTCTCGGCAAGACGAACGTCCAAGGAAGCTGAACACACGAACAGATTCCGAGAACGCCGGCGTCGAAATGCGTAGTGAAGACATGAGGTACCATGTAATGCGAGAATCAACTAAAACAATGCGTGCGCGAGAATAAGAGAAGACTGAATCTCTTCAAGTTCGGAAAGGAATAAATGACAAGACGTGATCCAATCCACGAAAGACAGAGCAGTCATGGCAACGCATCACGGATGAAATGAAACGCCACAGAATGCAAGTACCCCAGCGCCATTGAGAATGATATATCGAAAAATCTGGTATGGCCCTTCCGAAATGCAACACCGGCCGATGGCGTCTTTGATGGGAACATTTGTAAGAAAAAGCAAATCACGGACTGCCAGATATACTTTGAAGCCTAAGTCAAGACGGTAGTGCAGATTCGCTCTGAATGAAGATCATATGCAACCGATCAGCGTCCGCGGGAATATGCGAGGTTATTCGAGGCAAGTCCGTGCTTAAGAGGTCTCTCAAGTTGCTGGAGCAAGTTGTCAAGTTCTGTCCAATTCGACCAGGTGGTCGCAAATTTGCGATGTTTTCTCGTCATGATGTGCTAAAGAGCAAGGTCAGCACTCCTGGTTCTTTAGAGAGGATGAAATAACGGCGTCTCACCTCTTCAAAATCGTCAAATTTATCTCTGCAATTCTCGCAGTATCCCGGTTTGGGATCTCTCTTTCTTTCCTTTTTCTTGGGAATGCTAGCATTTCGACTGCCCGTCCGCTGCTTCAAAGTACCGTTGCTGTCCGATTGCGCAGCATCTTCCTCATTCAAATGGCCGAGTTTTTCTTGTGCACTTGCTTTACCTGGTCGGTTGCCTTGACTCTTCGAGATCTTCAGCGTAGTGGATGCATCAGTTGTAGGCATAGCTCCAGCAGAAAATCCGGCATTGCTCTTCTCGAGGACCTTTCTCTTGAGCTCGTGGACTTCCTTGCTGATACCCGCCTTCGCTCCGGGTGCGGCAGCCGTGGAAGAGATCATCTGAGAACGAATTGCCGATGTGATGTTGGACGGCTGAACACCCGACGCAGCAGGTTCGCGGCCAGTATAGAAGGATCCAGTACGGGGAAATTGAGGGGGGATAAAACTCTCGGAGCTCTTTCTCGGGGATGTTGGTTTTGCCGGTAGTACTTTTTGTACTTCCGTTTGCTTAGGCTGGGCGTGCTCTTCCTCTTCCGACTCGGTGGGTTTCTTTGCGTCTTCCATATTCTGTTGCATCTTCTTCCCCTCCGTCGTGTCTCCAAGTGAACACCATTTCTGGCCCTGCTTTTGCTGCTCAAGGTTCGCTTTAATAAGAGGTCCCAATTCCTTTTCCTGCTTGCGCATCCGTTGCCGCTCGACCTCTTTCTTCATGGGGGCCTCATCAATAAACGGACACTTTCCCAAGGGGGCACTTCTGAACTGAGGCCAGATGCCATCTTGCCTTCTTGCAACTTTGGGGTATTCTCGAACCATCACAGGTCTGGTCTTTTCGTCCATATCGTGAACGTAGATGAAAGGGCCCTTGAACATGATCATCTCTTTGACCGACGATAATGGATCGCGATCCGAGGGGCCATTCAACAGCTCATTTTTAAGGACTTGAGAAAGGTCTGTTTCGCCTCTAGCCCGTGCGCTACCGCCAGCAGCATTGTGACTCCGAGTGAAGTGACCATGGTGGTTGCTAATTTCACCGTCATTGATGGTAGCAATCATACGTTGCAACTTTTCGAGGGCCCAGATCTTCATGCCCATTTGCCGAGCTCGACATAAGACATCCATGTTGCCCAATTCACGTCGCGCGTCGTTCTTCAATGACATGTGAAAGTGCGTATCCGCGGTTTTCTCGAGCAGGGAAGGGTTCACAGTCTGGACGGTGCCATCAACAACTTCTTGATCTACGGGGGAAATCGTATTCAGGTCCGTCGGACTGTTGGTATCGGTTTCAGGGGGAATAGGGCGGGACGTGACAACGTGGGTAACTAGTCGCGAGAAAAATTTCTCCTCGCGCTAAGAAGTAGTTAGCATAATGCAATATTGATTGATAGAAAGGGTTGCCTAGTGTCCGACACTCTTGTGACATTTATTCACAGCTTCACCCAGTCCCAATAGATTGGCGGAAGCAACGGTGAATGCACAGGTCGTGAATATGGCATCGAGTAAGGGCAGGGGTGCGGAACTTACAGCTCCCAAAGCAATCACTTGTCTTGAACACTTGTTGCGGACATCCTCAGGTATGCTGTCGAAGTAGAAGATGAATTGGGGAAATGCCTTTCGGTAATGTCTTTGCCATTGACGGATCGTATCCAATGTCTCCGTCGATACCTTCTCGTGTCTGGTTCCTTTCTGCTGCAGTTGCCGTTCCTTGTCACGTACAGCCACCAATTTCCTTTCAAATGCACTGGGCTGGGCGTTGTTTGACCGTCGGGAGAACAACTTCGAGTCTGTGCCGCCAACGACGGTCGCCCTCGTTGTTCGCGTGGGAGATGGTGCACATGGCTGCTCTGGACCATCGATTACCTGCTTCTTTGGCGGTGGTTGACCATATGGAATGTCAATCTGGGCACCAGTGGTCCTGGAGCGTTTAGCAGGCACAAGACCCGCCCGATGAGGGGAATTGGTTGCGTTAGGCACGTTGGCGAGAGGTCGGCGAGTCGACATGTTAAGGGAGGTCTGCGGCGAGGGTGGTATGAATACTGCTGCCATATGGGAACAATATAGAAGCCCACGTAGATAGTTTTGTTTGAGAAGCAGAGAGTGACGAGGGTAAGCGGAAAAGGAGATCTCTAGGCCAAGCACGCGATGTGCTACACGTCTTGGTGAGGCTGGTAGCAAGTCAGAAGAAAGCCATGTCACGCAGAACACCAATCTTAGTACGAAGGCCTTTTGGGGAAAAGAGAGGATATCAGAGCTTCTGGTCTACTACATTCAAAAAGTCACTGAAGTTGAGACCAGAGGTCTTGTGTCGAACTTGGTCTTAAAGATGGGAAGAGAGAGAGAGGAGAAGCAACATTAAGCGTGTGAGGGAAGCTTTGTTTGGTGGAGACGAGTTGTTTTGGGGAGCAACCAACAGTAGCGCGAAGCATGAACCCTGGCCCCGTCGAGCTGAACAGAACATTCTTCTGCATCATAATTGATCGCGACTCGATGAGAAAAATTCTTCTTTTCTCCAGTTCTCTTATAAACTGTAGTACTGTAGAATCTATTTTGGTAACCTGCGTGTCATCGAGGAAAAAAGATGTTGATGTCAGCAAGCTCAAGCACCACACCTCTGTCTCTGAACGCTGGTTGTTTATGGGCACTCCATTACGAGCGATTGATGTTTCTATTGTGCAGATTCCTATTGTGCAGATTCCTATTGTACAGATCTCTATTGTACATTACTTTGTCAGGGTATCTTGTGCTATTCTATACAATCTAACTTAATCACGAAGAGCCTCGATATCTTCGACCTGGCGGCAAAGTCAGCATCAACTCCCGAGTTGCAAGCAAACCAGACCTACCTCTTTAACAGCCTCTGGCGTGAGAACAATGGGATTTTCGTCTCCAACACAGACACTATCTTCTATCCGTATTCCGATTCCTCGGAACTTCTCCGGCCATCTGTCGTCGTCAGGAACATAAATGCCCCTAAAGGAGAAGTCAGCACGCATCAATGGGCCGATTGTATGCAAACTCTTACGGCTCTATGGTGATGCACTGGCCCGCTTTCAAATCATAACTTCTTGAATATCCAGGGCAATCATGGACGTCGAGGCCGATATAGTGCCCTAGGTGGTGAGGGAAAAGAGTACCCATGGCCTGGTGGTACCGTAGCTGTCAGCTCTCGCTGCAAGGAAAAGAAAGCAACGAGCGCTTGGGACGACTCACGTTCCCAGAAACGTCAAATCCGAGCTGTTGCAATTGCTCCTTCAGTCCATTCTCGGCAATTCCGTGTAATTTATCGAGTGATAGTCCTGCATTCTCCCTACAGAGAGAGACGCAGTGGCGATGGACATTCAGCACAGCGTTATACAGGTCTTTCTGAGGTCCGGAAAACTTTCCATTGATTGGGAATGTTCGCGTGATATCGGAGATGTAGCCGCCCAATTCCTTTGAACTGTCAGTGATTATCTCACCCTCTACCGCAATGAGAAGTTGATACTCACTCCACCTCCATCAACAAGGACCATTTGTCCGTCTCTATCAGTAATCGTCAGCTCGCAGCACGTAAATCTATTCGAAGCGTCATACCTCAAGATATCATCGTTCCGTGTATAGTGAATGCTGAGAGCGTTCTGGCCACCGGCCACAACAGGAACAAAGGCGCTCGTGTCGCATCCTTTGACCTTGAACTGATATTCCAGAAACGAACATAGATCCTTCTCTTTTGTGAACGTCTGCCTCATCGTCTCTGTGAAGGCTCGTCCCGAAGCTTGGCCAACTCTCCGCATGTGCATAACCTCGTCTTCGCTCTTGAACACTCTCATTTCATTGAGGATCGGGCGCAACGGCTTGACCTTTCGAGGGTCGACGAACTTTTTTAACCTCTCGGATTTACTGGACGAGCCGTATAGGTATCTATGGAGTGTCGATTTTCCGGATTCGAAAGCTGGTATGTCCGTGTATATCTCCGACGCGTCAGAAACGATTCCTGGGAGGATGTCCCCGATGCGATCAATGTCTCCGGACTATGCATCTAACATCAGCATCATTCAAACCCGATTGAGTCATCTTCTATGTCTTACATGGTCGGCATTGAAGACATCTATGGCCGCTTGCGTTCCCGATCGAGCTCCCTCCCAAAGTTCGGCTTTGGGATCCTTCTCTCGAACGTATAGATGGAAAATGTGGTTATCACTGGACCCGTCATTTGCTATCGTCGCGTAAGTGCAGAGTTCTTCTTGTAGGAGGAGAATGCGTGATCTCACCGATTATTGCCAGGGCGCCGGGTTCATTAAATCCTGTAAGGGTCGGGAAAGTATCAGTAAATGAGTGCTGGCCGATTCGCTTGACAGACACGTCATACCTGTTAGATAGAAGAAATTGGAATCCTGATGATACTCGTGAAAAATACCGGCAGCCCGATATGTGACCTCGGAGGCTGCTAATACTGCAATTGCATTCTTGGGTAGTTTGTTGGCGAGCCTGGAGCGACGATGAGCGTATTCGAGAGCGGTAATTCCTGGCGTGACTTAACGGAAGTCAGTATTCTGGATTTAATTGTACCAAGGCATAATTGAGTGACACACGCTCGCCAGGATTCAGAATGTGAGGATGCGTCTCGTGCAAGGGCTGTCCAAATTTGAGCTCCGCGGCGGAGACAGAAGCGTAGGCTCGACAAAGAGCCAGTCGCTCGTTCCCCAAGCGCGGGACTGCACGGCGGTCATGGCATTTGAATGTTGCGATTGAAGATGGGCGACGGAGGTAGCGAGGCCATTGTCGAACGAGGGATTTGCACACCGACATGCTCGAACGTTGCGCAATGAGTGATGCTGTGGAGGTGAGCAATTCTTTGCGGCGGTTATTCATGGCAGATAAGCTCCATTGGAAGGATCCAAATGTTCCAGGGATCGATCATCCACAAGTTCCGTCGGCAGAGTCCGCCAATCGCTACCAACGCTGCGGAGGGTAAGAGTTGCCCAACATGGAAGTGCCTTGCGATCTCCCCTCTTTTACCTCGTATCTTTATCTCTGTGTCAGGATGCTCCGGCAGATTAGCGAAGTTGAGTGATTATGGCGATTGGTATCAGCTACCGATTGGTCTGAAATGTCCGAGCTGCTTCAGCAAGATGGATATAAAATGTCCGCCTTGATCATCGCGAGTACATAAAACAGCATTGGAACTACTAGTACGAGAAATCACGATTGTCTACGCACACTGTCGATTAGTCTTGCATCAGGATCCAGAGAAGATTATCTTCCGAGGCATTATATCAAGGGACAGATATATTTCGTCTATACGAAATAATATGGGAAGGACGTTGACCTATCCAAAACGCTCAACGAACACAGTCAACCGATACAAACATCGAGGTATGATGACGAGGAATAACTATGGCTCATGCGTGTCTCATTCAGAGGTGCACTGGCTGACATCTACCAGCGACCTATGATCTCGGTGCGATTCACTCAATCATCAATTCCACCCAGGTGCTCCATGTATCCTTCAATCCTGGGCTCCAGGACCCTTTCCCCGCAATTCTCCCCATGATCGGGCAGATGGGTTCATTCGATTATCCATCGGCCAGTATCGATGAGCCGTTGGACTGCTACCTCCACGGCTATGTCAGCTCGAGAATCATGAACTTGGCCCGGAATTCTGAAGGAGAAGGACTGCCTGTTTGCGTGGCAGCAAGCAAGGTTGACGGATTGATTTTGTCTCTGACGCCGAACTCCCACAGTTACAACTATCGCTCGGCTATACTCCATGGATATGCGAAACTCGTGACGGACGAACAGGAAAAGCTCTGGGCGATGCAGCTCATCACTAATTCCGTCGTTCCTGGTCGGTGGGACAATTCCCGGGTCCCTCCAGACCGTGCTGAGATGTCCTCGACTGTCATTCTGAAAGTCAAAGTTGTTGATGGCAGCGGGAAGATTCGTGATGGCGGTGTTTCCGATGAACGTAAGGACAAGGATAACGACGAGGTAATAGGTCGCATTTGGACGGGAGTAGTCCCTGTTTGGGAGACTTTTGGTGAGCCCATTCCGAGTCCTGATAATAAGATCGCCGAAGTACCAGAGCACATCTCCTCCTTTGTCAAAAGCATGAATGAGAGGAACCAGGCGTACGCGCAGAATGCAGTGAAGATCACTCTACCACCTGAAGAGCAGCACTGAGGGCTTGATATAGACCTTGGTTAATTCTAAACTGTCTGGGGTTCCATTAGTCTCTCAACCTAATACCCAATTATTGTATTCAATAGTTGTTTTTGTGAGTGCTTCTTGCAGTTATTTCAAGTCTACTCCTGTATTTCACAATTTATATCATAGTCCAGGAGGTTATGCAGTATACCTGAACCAGTATTGATCCCAACAAAAACATTGCTAATATGAGATCCTAATGCTAAATATCAATTAACAATAGAATCAACTGTCAGTAGTAGTTATTATTGATGTTTTGAATAGAGAATTGTTCAAAGTACAGCGATGAACACAAGACCAGACAAATTCACATACTTAGGTGCCCCACGTCATTGCAGCTGGGCAGGCATCAACAACTCAACTGAAGCATTTTTTTACTTCACATCCACATATGCCAAAGCCGTAATGAGAAGCAGGATTTCAATTAGTTGACTTTCAAGTAATATCAAGTTCTGAGCTAACCTTTCATTTACTTCTCTCCACCTAAATACCCACCATGGCCTCTTCAGCAGCGAAGCAGGCCATCGTCCCCGCGGCTGACCTCCAGTCCTTCTCCGAGTACCTCAAAGGCTGCACACGAATCCTCGCGCTCCTGGGAGCTGGGCTTTCGGCATCCTCCGGTCTTCCCACTTTCAGGGGAGCAGGAGGCCTTTGGCGATCTCATGAAGCTACGTCTCTTGCAACGCCTGAAGCTTTTGCTGAGGACCCAGGTCTGGTGTGGCAGTTCTACAGCTACCGCAGACATATGGCCTTGAAGGCACACCCGAATCGCGCACACTACGCACTGGCAGAGTTGGCAAAACGAAAGAAAGATTTCATTACCTTGAGCCAGAATGTCGATGGTGCTGATTCCAACCTTATGTCTTGGTGTTTGCAGAGTTGAATGCTAACTGGCCGTTTTCTTGTCACCAGGACTTTCGCAACGAGCAGGCCATCCATCAGAGCAGCTTTATCTTCTCCATGGCTCTCTTTTCGATGTCAAATGCACCTCCTTCTACTGCAACTACACCCGCCAGAACGACTTCACAGATCCCATTGTTCCCGCACTCGCCATCCCTCAGGGCGCACCAGAGCCAACGCCTTCGATGACCGACAAGACTGGGGAAGAAGCAGCTCGATCGCTTTATAGTGCAATGGAGCGAGGACATGGCCACCTTGAAGGAAAGGAACTAGATATCTCAGATGAACGTATTCCCCTCGCCGAGGTGGACCACCAACAGCTGCCTAATTGCCCGCAATGTAAAGACGGGCTTCTCCGACCAGGAGTCGTATGGTTCGGAGAACCCTTGCCCTCAGACACACTTGATGCTGTGGACAAATGGATCAATTCAGCGCCCAAGATCGATCTGATGCTGGTTATTGGAACGAGTGCAAAAGTCTGGCCTGCCGCAGGTTATGTGGACGTGGCGCGGGATAGAGGTGCGAGGGTTGCGGTTATCAATATGGACCGCAATGATATTCCACGCAGTGGGTTGGGAAAAGGGGACTGGTTCTTCCAAGGTGATGCAGGCGCCATTCTTCCGGAGATCTTGAAGAGCGTTATTGGGGAGATTGAATAGATATCAGCTCAGTCGATCTGTCAGGTCATCCTCGAGCGAACTAACAGGAATTCTGCAGGAATCGAATATTCTTTTTTAATTACCTAGGCAAGGTGCTCCTGACATAGATAATGAGCACATGCGATGAATAATACCAAGATGATGCCAATCGTGTCTTTAAGTCGAAGCACTTGAATTAGTCAAACCGACCTTTTTGTCTTGTACTTTAGAGAGTACTTTTAAGAGCGTTTTCTTTTTCGTGATCATCTCTGATAGATTGATCTGCCAGTCTGCTAGATTGAACGCGTTTGGGAATATCAGCGTGTCACTGCTAAATAGTGCTGCCTTAGGCACAGATGGTTGCTGGGGTTTCTGGCTGACGCACGGCAAGCCAAAACAAAGAACTGACGCTATCGATAAATGTCGACTCCACACTAGGTTCACTTGCGTACTTTTCTTCCAACAGGCCTAGACGTATTTTGAAGCATACATTTTCGATAGAGGCTTTGGTCTGGCGGACAAGAAGCTGGTATGTGATCTCCTTGCATGCTCCTGCGTTCTCGACACTCCACGTGTATCAATGCTAACGGCGTGGCAGTCAGATCATCGACAATTAGCTACACATCTCAGCTTAGGAGCAGCAGCTCACAGAGCAGCTTCCAGGATCACGATAACGAGGAGTCACACCGCATTACCATAAAGCCCACGACGCTTCCCGATGATTACCACAGCATTTAGCAACCCCGCCGTCACCCATCTCCCATCCTCTTTCGACACTTACAACTGAGCGTACTCGCAGTTATTGTAATAGTTGGGAGATATCGACTGGTTGTCTCATTATGGCGAGAGAAAGTGACGCACCAAACGTGCCACTCACACCTCGAAGACCGAACGAACAACCACAAAGTTCTCTATCGCAACATCCAGAATTCGGAAAGCCCTCACCTCTCCGCCCTGCCCACCAACTTCAGTCTAATCATCCTTTCAATATCCCCAAACCGAATCGCGCCAGACCAGAGCACCACAGGCCTACCCCCCGCCCAGGGCCACAGAATCCTACACAACAAGGTGCTGCGCCTCAAATATACCGACAAACTCCCTCCTCAAAAGCTGCAGTCACCTCTACCACGTCCTTTAAGCGAAGCGAACCATTTAATCCTTTCAAACCCGTCAAACCGTCAGCATACGGCAGCCTGCGCGATGATGACGTCGTGGAGATCCAACGTCCTGAGAACATCCTGTGGTCGACTCCTCGCGCGCCGAGAACCCTCTACTCATCATCTAACGCACCGACGATGAAAATGTCAAATGCATCAAAGAATTTGAAAACCTTTATCGATATTACAACCGATGTGGTGGGATTTGCAACCAATGCTAGTCAATATAACGAGAACTTCGGTTCGCTCGACGCTTACACTTATGTGGATGCGGCCAAGGCGAATGAGAACATCAAGGCCTTACTGGAAGGCGCATTTGAGGATGAGGATGATAAACAAGATGTGAAGTCCAAGAGGAGGAGAAGGAAGAAGAATAAGAAGAACAAGGGCAAGGTCAAAAATAACGAGAAGCCGACTACGACGACAGCTGAGCAAGATGATTTGCCAAGTCTGGATGATTTAGCTGCCCAGCTGCAAGGAGTTACAGTCAATGATACAAAGAAGGGCGAGAGCGACGTTAAGGGTGAAAAAAAGAAAGCAGAGCATGAGTCTAAGACACAATCAGTCAAGGCTGACTCGAGCGAATCCAAGAAGATAGAGTCAGAAAGTGACGAGGAGGCTGAAAATGACGTCGACGGAGAAGAACAAGACGGCGAAGAGGATGAAGACGACGAAGAGGAGGAAGACGACGGAATTGTAGAGGGTCTGAAGGTCAAGCTTCTACCCCACCAGGTCGACGGCGTGAATTGGATGTGTGATAAAGAGACGGGGAGAAACAAGACCAAGGGGATTCTGCCCAAGGGCGGAATACTTGCAGATGATATGGGTCTTGGAAAGACGGTCCAGGCTATCGCGTTGATCCTGAAAAACAGGAAACCCACAGATGAAGATAGCAAAGGAGCCAAGGAACACTCCCGTGATGAGGCTGAAGAAGACAAGGGAAAGCCTAAACTTTCACCTGGCTTGAGCAAGTGCACCTTGGTTGTGGCTCCATTGGCCTTAATCAAGCAGTGGGAATCAGAAATTGCAGCGAAAGTGGAGGAATCTCACAAGCTTCGCGTGTGCGTGTATCATGGTGCCACGCGCGCAAAAGCAAATGACGACCTTGAGAACTATGATGTGGTGATTACAACTTACGGCACACTTACCTCTGAACATGGTGCATCAGAGAAGAACAAGAAGTCAGGCATCTTCTCCGTTTACTGGTACCGCATCATCCTAGACGAGGCTCATACCATCAAGAATCGAAATGCAAAGGCAACGCAATCCGCGTGCGCTTTAGATGCGGAGTATCGCTGGTGTCTGACAGGCACACCGTTGCAGAACAACCTCGATGAGCTACAGAGTCTGATCAAGTTCTTGCGGATCAAACCATACGATGATCTGGCCGCTTGGAGAGACCAGATTAGCAGACCTTTGGCCAACGGGCGCGGAGGGCTTGCAATTCAACGCTTGCAGGTATACCTGAAAGCTTTCATGAAACGGCGGACCAAGGATGTCCTCAAGCTAAACAACAACCTCAAGCCCGGTGAGGGAGACGATGGCGAAAGTAAGAAATCCTCCAATGGCTTCCAGATCACCAAGAGAGAGGTCATCAGAGTTGATGCCGAATTCACGCCTGGCGAGATGAATCTTTACAAGCGTCTGGAACAGCGTACAGAGAGCAGTCTCGAGAAGATGATGGGTGGTTCCAAACTTGACTATGCCGGTGCCTTGGTTTTGCTGCTGCGTCTTCGTCAAGCTTGTAACCATCCTGATCTTGTTAAGAGCGACCTCGCCAAAGACAAAGACGTCCTTTTACAGAACGGTCTTTCCGGAAGTCAGCCCGCACAGCCAAAGCAAGATGATCTGGACAACGTCGCCGACCTCTTTGGCGCACTCAGTGTAGTTTCAAAGAAATGTGACGTTTGCCAGGCTGAATTGAGTCAAGCCGAAGCGAAGAGCGGCACGAGCAGATGCAGCGAATGCGAAGCCGATCTGAATACCAGCTTAGTCGAGATTGATGGGATGAAGAAGAAGCACAAGTCTCACAAAGAATCAAGGACAAGTACTGGAGACTCATTCTCTGCTCACAAGTCAGAAGCTCAGATTGCCCGGTCGAAGAGAAACAGGAGGGTGGTTCTCGACAGCGACGATGAAGATGACGGCAAATGGATCGTGCCAGAGAATCAGCGTACAGTACCAGACTTTGGCCAAGCCGGGGGAACAGATGATGAAGACGCTGAAGGCGGAGGACACTGGCTCGGCTCTGAAGACTCTGAAACCGATGAGGATGAGATGGAGTCACCAACGCGGAAGAACAGATTGACTGCTGCTTCTAGACTGTCTAACGGGGAAGCAGAGTCAGAAGAGGATATCTATCTCAGCGCTGACGACACTGACTCCCAAGTCCTCGCCTCAACGAAGATTCGGCACCTCATGAAGATCTTGAAACGCGAGGCTTTCGATTACAAGTTCATCGTGTTCTCCGTCTTCACATCCATGCTTGACAAGATCGAGCCGTTCTTGAAGCGCTCAGGAATCGGATATGCTCGATATGATGGCCAAATGAGAAATGATCTTCGAGAGGCCAACCTTAACAAACTGCGAAATCACGGTGCTACACGAGTTCTGCTTTGCAGTCTACGCGCTGGTGCGCTAGGACTGAATCTTACTGCTGCAAGCAGAGTGGTTATTTTGGAACCCTTCTGGAATCCGGTAAGTTCTGATAATAATTCCGACTTTGATGGCCTCCGGTACTGACAGTGATCAGTTTGTTGAGGAACAGGCAATTGATCGTGTCCATCGACTCAACCAGACACTTGATGTCAAGATCTACAAGTTAATCATCAAGGACACTGTGGAAGAGCGTATCATTGATCTTCAAAACCGCAAAAGGGAGCTCGCAAACGTTACGATTGAAGGCAAGACTGCTGCAGCGAAGCTGACTATGCGCGACATGATGGCCCTCTTCGGCCCAGATGCGGAGTCGCGATACGCTGCGAAGCATGGAGACCTCGACCTGATTCAGACGACCAGACTTTTGAGCTCCGGTGACGAGCCTGGGTCTGCTGGAGGTTCTGCTTGTTCTGGGACCGGCAGTAGCGGGCGTAGCACCCAGTCAGCCCTGCCAAGTATTCCCCGTGAGCGAGGCCGCCCGGAGAAAGCGAAGCGGCCACCTAAAGCAGAGGATTCGATCTATGGACGGCGATGGTAATCTGAGCCTTACCAACGGTTGAATTGCCATGCGGTTTTATGCATACTTCAATTTGGGGTTCATTACCAACTAGCCATTACTTGAGATGGGTCAATGCTTTTTTGAGTAACGTTTGACGGAGGGAGTTGGCAATGGGCATGTGTTGTACACACTCGGACGGACATCATACTTCCGGAATATCGCTTCAGATTTCGGGATCTGTGGGGGGACGGTATTGGATAGGCGTTTAGAGTACTTTCGGGTTTATGTGAATGATAATTTACAATTGTCCTAGAAGCTTTTTTCTTCTATTATTGCCCTCCTTGATTCATCTTTGGGATCTTTCTCCTTTACGGGAATAAACTTTGATCATCCCTTCATTCAGCTTCGGGTGAAGCCAGGCGACATGGTTGTCGAATTAAGCTGAGTTGCCGTGATCGTATCCACTATTGATTCTTTCATACCAATTATAGAGTATGGGGACTGTGGATGCAGCAGTATCTTAGTATTAATATTAGATGTCATTAAGATTGTGTGACTGGCTGTTATCTCTTGGCACCTTCACACTCCATGAGTCCATGAACGGCATGGCGATTCCTGAGTCTGGAATCAGACGATTTAAGGTTAAAGGGGCTGTGCCAGCGCAGGATAAGTCTTTGATCGATCGGCCCTATTGCTTAGTAGTCTAGACTTGCAATCCATCTGGTGTCTTTTGTCAAACAAAGCCACGAGGCTTTTCGCATGTGTTTTGGAAGCTGGGTAGAATCCATGGATGCTTTGGGGTGCCACGTATCACCTCGTTTCAGGATAGTTGCATATTCATGGATGATATGTCCGAAACTCTGAAGTACATACGTAGGGGAAAAAGGAATGATGCATGGAACATGTGTTCTAGAAAGGCGGGAAGGCTGAAACATGCAGGTATGAGGCAGATGGTTCAGATTTGTCTCTCTTTTACGAAGTACTGGTGATCACGATCATGGTGGTGTTGGAAGTTCTGGCTCAGGAGAAATGAGCGTCGAGACATGAGGCAGCCTTGTCATTACATTGTCAACCTATCGTAGAGATAGAGCATAGATTTGCAAGGCTTGGAAACAGGCTACATGTATTTTCGACCAGTTTACTTTTGGACGACACTCCAACCAAGATGGTTGTCTGACGTGGCGATTCTCCGCAATGGACGGCGATCACCAGACATGTCGTGAGCGTAGACGAGTAGGGAAGGAAGCGAAGAGACTAGGGATACTGTATCCGAGAGATGGCCTGTAGTAAATGACCCAGAGGCATATCTCTCGAACCAAAGTTGTTCAAGATCCTTCCATCTTTGAGGACCAAATAATAAGAGCGGATACGAAGCCGTTGCAGGGTTCAGCATACAATTTTCGCTCCCGTACGGAGTCCCGGGGTGGTTGGAAGATGCGCCAGTGTCGATCTCGGTGATTTTCGTCAGCAGCAAGTGAATGTCACTTTCAATTCGCTGACTTGTCTGCCAGTCCTTCATGGTATGTATGCTTCTGTAGAGTCATCTTTGACTTTTATGATGACGTACGATAATGACAGGGAGGACCTGCGAAGAAGCATGGTCTCGGATATAGCGGCTGGGGATTCCCCTCATCAGCTGTTGCTATCATACCAGATTCGCCATGGTACTCATTCTGATCCTGCTACAGCTGCTAAGGACGTCATGTCAACTCTTATTATTTGCTGGACTTCATTGCCCTATTATTATTAGTAATCTTCAAAGTCCAAGCCACACGTAAGCATGTAATTGACCTGAAACATGGTTGTTTCCTCATGGCACTTTTTCTGTTGCAGTCTCAGTCGAACAGCCAGGCTATTTTGGAAGGGACAGACAGAAACAGGTGTCATACTACTCCATACTTGCTGGGAAAGGAGATGGATCAGATTGGCGTGATAGAGGAATACTCATAGATACGGTTCATGTGGAGGTCTGATCCGTAGTAATTCAAGATCACAAGTGCTTATGGGCAGAAGCTTACCATAGATGTGCAGACAATTCGAATAGCATACGGAGAACTCCATATTAGCATTGGAATAATGTCGAGGCGTCTGGCATCTTTGTGATAGGATAGGATGGTTGCGGAGGTCGGTCCAGCCATACGGGGGGAATTAATATCTTTTGGATTAAGTTATTATTATTATTATTACATATTACAAATGTACTGGAAACAGAAACTCTGGCTCAGCCAAACCATAAAACGTGGCAGCCACGAGATGGGAAACGGGAACTTTTCCTCCAGGGCTTGCGTTAAGTTAGTGATACCTTTTGACAAAGTACGTTGCCAATGATGATTTGCTCGTGGGCGAGGAGGACAAAGAACGAAGGATTTAAAGGCCTAAGCTGCATGCAGTAACCCGTTGAACAGCTTTAAGAAGTGGTTGGCCAGAGACACCCTCACGACAAGTGTTTGTCATGAGATAAACTCAGCTTGGAGTTCGGGCCTGAGGAAAAGAGATGCTATCCTTGCAGGTATCTGGAGGTACCACTCCACACTAGTTTCTATCAGGAGGAACCTAAGGATACAACCTGTCAACTGCAGACAATCAATAGATCCATCCCTTTTATCAATATTTGCACTGCGCTGTGTCTTCCATGGTCTGATGGATCTGTCTCGGTCCTGCGGTGCTTTGATCGTGGACACTGCTGAAGGCCCAAAGCTAAACAGCAGTCCTCCTTTTCTCCCCCACTGGTTTTCACTCCATGGCTCGCGACTCATTTTATTATTCCTTTACTGAGTTTCTCTTGGTTTCTGGCGCCGTGGGCCCAAGCGGCATTTTTGTTAGACAGTTAAGCTAAGGAGAAGACAATCCAGCGCCACTTTTGCGAAACACAAACAAGCCCTCGGAACTGGTCAACTCTGGAACCCCCTTTCACAAGTCATATCATTCCTAATCTCCTACTCTGTATGGAGTACACAGTTCTCTTCTGTGGTTTCTACTCTTATCCGAAAGGAGAACAGACAAGCGTCCCCTTGCAGCCCGCTGTCTCATGGCTGGTATTCATGCCCATGTGTTTGACTTGCAGACCGCTCATTAGCTCATGTACCTACAAGGTTTCTTTTCGTCTGGGGTATCACTATCCGCCCAATTTTGGTAGACTTCTGTATAAAAGATCCAGGACCAAGATTTATTGCTAGCTATCTACGGAGTACATTATTGTTATTATTACTCAGTGACTTTTACAAGTTAACGCTTGAGGCCCCGTAAAAAGGTTAAAATTTAGCTTCTGCCATGGTAATTGGCGGTCGCCTTCTTGCCACTTCATCCTTGGGTACTGTCTGAAATAATACTACTGCCAATTCAGTGGTATTATTCCGACGGCATCTCCTTTCTTTTTCCCTGTCAATCTGGACTCATCCTTACTCTTATCATCATTTTTCTTCTTATTTTCTGTTTGTTTCTATTATTGTACGTTCAGTGCCAACAGTCAACATTGCGGGAGTGCTCCCTCCACTGGTCCGCTTTTCGCCAGTGAACAGAAGCGCAGAACGTAAATTAGTTGGAGTGGACAGAGCCTTACCATCACCACCACCACCACTACTACCAGGGGGTGCCGTTGTCTACTCCAGACGTGCAATCGACGACGACTTTCCCTACGTCAACCATCCCGTTCTACAATTGATGATCGGAGGAATAAGGAACCTAAGATTGGTCTTTTTCCTTTTAACAGGGTACGTTTCCTTGTTCTAACTGGCCAGTCCAGCGCGAAGAAATACAGAGGGAATTCTCTCCCCTCTTGCCAGGAACCATCCACGTTCCCGGGAAGTCGTCGCAGTCCACGGCATCGAATTCTGACGCGCACAATGCCTTTTTGACCCGCTAATATTGTCCATAGAACAGTTGTTGAATGGTGCCGGTCTCGTTTTGCGTCTTCCGTGAATTCTTTCCCTCTCCCTTCTTCCGCCGACTCGAGCGTCATTTGATCTTCGTTGCTTGCCCACGACCTTCGATACATACCGTCGGTACGCGTGAAGCCGCTTTTCGTTGACGCCAAGGTCTCCATTTGCAAGTGGGATGCTGCCGGAGTGGACAATCTGGGGAGTCAGTGCTTGGTTTTGACACTGCTATCGAGATGGGAAATAATCAAGGGAAGCCGGTGGTTTTCACCGATGAAGGTGCGTCAGTCGAGTCTAAGAAGCCGTGGTTGATGCACTACGACATTCCGTGAAGGCAATGTGGCCGAGAAAGGGAAGGGCTCGCTGATTCTTTCTTTCTCTGCAGTGAACCTGAACCATTTCCGTCTACTGCGGGTTGTCGGAAAGGGTGCCTTCGGCAAGGTACGCATTGTAGAGCGAAAGGATACTGGCTTGACATTCGCTCTGAAATATATTCGAAAGGAAGAAGGTGAGCTGCCTGGCCGAACATTCTCAAGCGTCGAGGAGCCCAATTGATGAGCCGGCCTTCCAGTGGTACGTTCGGAGAGTGTGCGGAACATAATTCGGGAACGCAGAATGCTCGAACATTTGAACCACCCTTTCCTTTGCAATCTGAGATACAGTTTCCAGGATATGGAATACATGTGCGTGTTTTACGATCTGCCTGCCTCTTTCTCTGACATTTCTCGCCTCCGCGAGGTTGCTGACATGCTGGAAGATACATCGTTGTGGATCTCATGAATGGTGGTGATCTGCGCTTCCATATCTCACGGAAATGCTTCACAGAGGAAGCCGTGCGTTTTTGGGTATCTGAACTAGGTTGTGCGTTGAGATATATTCACTCTCAAGGCATTGTACATCGCGACCTCAAACCCGACAACGTGCTGCTGGACTCGGAAGGACACGTTCATTTGGCTGATTTTGTAAGGTCTTTGCAATGCTCGTGAACTGAATTCCATACTGACACGGTTTCTTGCAGAATGTCGCCTCCGATTTCCGCCCGGGCAAGTTACTCACAAGTAAATCAGGAACATTGGCATATCTAGCCCCTGAAGTCTACGAAGGCTCGGGGTACCTCTCTGAGGTAGATTGGTGGTCACTTGGCGTGACATTCTACGAATGCATCTATAACAAGGTTGGCAGTCCTTTTGATGTTTATTTCTGGAGGCCAGCAGCTAAATCCCCGTGCAGCGACCCTTTGAGGGCCGAACCCAGGACGCCCTCAGCGAGAACATCATCAAAGCGCAGCCAAAGTACTATGTTACCAACCCAGCAGTTTCAGTACCGTGTTTGCGCGCAATGTCCGCCCTGATGGAGAAAGATCGAAGCAAACGAATTGGAGCAATCAGTTTCGAGAGTTTCACATCGCATCCATTCTTTGCTGAGATCGATTTCGAGGCATTGGAGCGGAAAGAGATCCCCCCTGTGTTCCGGCCGTCGAGCGACAAGACAAACTTCGATGCTACATATGATCTGGAAGAATTGCTCCTGGAAGAGGCGCCATTAGAAGCCAGAGCTCGCAGGCAAAAGCCAAGAGCCGAATTGAGAGAAGATGCTACGGCAAAGGAGATCAGGGAAGATGAACTCCATCGCATCATTGAAACGATGTTTGAACCGTTCGACTACACGCTCGTTAGTTATCAAGGGTGTGTATATCTTTGGCGAATTTAGTGGTGTGGACCGTTTACTGACGTAGTCTAGTAACGCCGCCGAAGCTATTGCAGCGTCAAAGTAAGTTCTCATACAGTGCATATCACATTTTCCTCAATACTCATGTCCCGTTGAACAGAAACCCGGAGGATTGTCTTCCCCCTGCCACCTCGACGCAATCAACACATTCCAGACAGTTTTCGCAACCCGAATCGTCCACGGGCTCTCCACCGTTACGAACCGATACCTCTGTCAGTCGCTTGAATCAACCCGAGAATATTCCGCCCCTGGGTGAGGCCCTCGAGCCTCAGGAATCGGCACCGGCCGTACAGCCTCCTTCTCCGTCCACCCGTCCTACGATGTCTCCGTCCCCGCCTCCTCCCTCCACGTCATTTTCGCGCCCATTCGCTCCACCACCCCCAGTTCCTCGCCCGCGGGCTTCAACCCGAAAAATGAGCAAAGGTGGTGGAGTGCAGATGGTCCTTGAGGAAGCAGGTAGCTGGAGCGAACTCGCGGATCACAGTTCTACGCTACCGGCTGAGGGTTATGAAGGCCTCGCCACCAAGGGAGGTAAGGTTTCAAATAGCGGCATGTTGGCTTTCTTGAGTCGCAAGAAAGGCCGAGACCGGAGTCCCAAACCTACAGAACCTGGAGTTCTAGGTAAGGAGGGCGCCAGACAGATCATCAGTTGAGTACCCTTACACTGTGGGACGACAAAAACCAAAATATAACAGGAAATCGAAAAACAATTATTTCAGGCGATGTCACCACTGTCTCTATTTACCGACCAACACAACCATTTGTTGATGTAGTTGTATCGATCCCGATCCTACTTGAGGAACTCACACGTTGAGCTTCTTTGGGCTTTCACACTCAAGGTCTCTTTGTGCGGATTCTCCGTCAGTAATCGGGAGCCGGGTGAAGAGACGATGAGCCTCGGACACCAGCTGTGACAATGATTGCCGGGAAGCAACGGATGTGCACATTTCCAACATTCTAATGACAGAACTAATACTCCGGGGAGTCCAGCCGAGTCACCTATTTTCGGAATTTTTTTTTCTCTATGCGTTGTGGGAGTCTTTCCACGTGTTTCGTGGATCAACGAGCTGATAGAGTGTCCACGATCTCAGCATTCTCATTTTATTTTCGACGCTTGCATCATCCATTGACAATCGCGGAGACAATATCAGACAACGGGACATATCTAATTCATCCTTTAATTCCTTGCGTTCAGCAGATACCGTCTCGTTCCATTTTCATTTGTTCGTTTACCTGGCCGCGGAGATGTACAGACGGGAGCGACAGACATACGAATTTCCCTAATCATTTCTTCATATGGGTAGGCTCCCTTGCTTCTTGTTGATTTTTACCAATATGTATTCTAAGTGACCCTATTGCTTTTGTGAGGCGTTTGCATAACCCCTACGATCAGAGCCCCTGGAGTGGCTCTATGTGTGATACATTTGCTTTGGGAACCCGCTGTACATACAGAAGGGGTCGGGAACAGATCTTTTTCTTCTCTTGAGTTTTGCTTTGGTTTCAGCTTGCTATGATCATCTTTACTCTTGTAATTACCTATTTTATGTCAATAGATTTCCAATGCGGACCGTTCTGAGTACTGAAGTTGCAGTCCACAGCGGCAAGCTGTGACCTAGTCACACGTTTTCCTTCACGTAGCATTCCAAAGCTCCCGGTTTCCTTCTTATTAAATCTTCCTACTCGGCCGTTTCTTTCATTGACCATTCTAATCTCCCAACTTTCAAACTTTTGACAAGTTATTGCAATACAACTCCAATGATCTATATGCACGTCAGAATCAGATGTACCGAGATGCACAGATCTCCTGGAATCGTGTTTCACCGCCTTGGTTGCTCCGCAACGATGAACGAGTCAACAGTCGTCTCTTGTCTGCACGACCAGTTGGCTGGCTGTGAAAGCGCAGCCTATCAATGTCCTTATTGTTCGAGATGAGATTACTACGTATTAGTTTGCTGGAGTCTCATCAAGCCACACCCGTGCATTAGGTGCTGAGAGCTGGGGTAATAATTGCCATTTTCCACAGTCTTCTCCTTTGTTTAGTCGATCTGTATGGTGACGCGGCCCTTTGTTGACGACTAAGTACCCAATAACGAGACTACATCGTACCCGAACGCCAACTGTCCGGTTGATTGCTTGAGCACTATCTACGGTGTGTAACCAAATCGCGGCCGAGAGTGCACATTCGCCGGGAGAGAGAGAGAGAGAGAGACTACAATTGAATTCCTGCTCAACGTTTAAAGTGCGTGCCGGGCTGATCGAAGCCGCTGAAAATATTTGAACGGCAACAGTCGAGACCATTCTCCAAACGCAGTCAGTCTTGCTCTCTGCGACTTGAGTAAGATTGCATGCCGGGTCATTCCCGCAGTCGGGACCGCCGACGCGGTCACGACAGCGAGCGTGAGCGCGAGTACAGTCGCCACAAAAACTACGATGACGACGACGATTTCAGCCCAGGCATTGACGAGCGGCGATATCGACGAGAGAGCCGGAGCCGGTACCAATCGCGAGGACATTCACGAGGCTACAATTCGCACGACTACTACGACCGTCATGCTCGTGGGATGAATGACGAGTATGAAGATGACTATTACGACGACGATGACGACGAAGCTCAACTACCAGCGGATAGACGCCGATTACGGCCGGCTGGTGAGGAGATCCGTCGCGAGCGACAGCGTCCCAAGGCGAAAGAGTCGCCGGCTACGTCTCCCATTAAGAAACGAGATCGAAACCGTGATCGGGAAGGTCAGAGGAGACGTCAGGATTATGATGGTAAAGATGGCGGTAGTCCGACAAAGGAATTTCGAGAACGACGGTATCGTGCGCGAGATGATCGCCGGGAGCGGTATCGCGAACGAGAACGAGATATGGATGCGGAGGAGCGACAGGAAAGACGAAGGGGAAGGGAACAGGAACGGGAAGCTGCAGCACGTAAACATCAGAGTACCGATTCGACGAATAGCGCGTCCCATCTCCTCAGTGCAGATGCTTTGGCCAAACTGAGTGTGCAGTTTGAGAAGGAGGACCGTCAGGAGCGGGCTCGAGCGAAAGAGGAAGCACGCGCGGAGAAGAAACGGCGGAAGAAACAAGCGATTCTGGACGAAAAGGGCCCTGCGATAGATGATGTGCCTAGAAGGGACAAGAGGGGAAGAATCGTGTCAGGTGCGTTCTTGGAAGAAGGCAGAAGTCCCGAAATGAAGATGCGCCGGCGTGGAGGTAGTGGGCCCGCGATGGATTCAACATGGCGGAAAGAAGGTAGTTGGGATGGAAGCTCGAGTGATGTCGGTGGAGGGCAGGCATTCTGGAAGCGGAAAAAATGGATGTGGATTGGTATTGGAGTGGTGGTTTTGTTGCTTGCGATCATCATCCCCGTGGCGGTGGTTGTCTCAAAGAACCATAATAAGGACCAGACTCCAGCGTCTTCAACAAGCAGTCCTTTGAATTCGAACTTGAATGGTGTTAGTCATGACAGTATTCCGGTAAGTCCTTGCATTCAGAACGGTATCACTGGATCCAAGTCCACTGATGTCTTGCGTTTAGGCGTCAGCTAGAGGAACTGTACTGGACCCATGGACATGGTATGATACAACTGACTTTAATATCACATATACGGATGAGACTGTGGGAGGTCTCTCCATCATGGGCTTAAACTCAACCTGGGACGACTCTGCCAGACCAAATGAGAATGTTCCGCCGTTGAACGAGAAATTTCCGTACGGATCGCAACCCATTCGAGGTGTGAACCTCGGTGGTTGGCTGTCAATCGAGCCATTCATTACTCCCTCGCTATTCGAAGGCTACCCTTCCACCCAGGGTGTTGTCGATGAATGGACATTATCTCAGCAGTTAGGGAGTGACGCCAACAGAACAATAGAAAAACATTATGCGACTTTCATCACTGAGCAGGACTTCGCAGACATAAGGGATGCTGGTCTTGACCACGTTCGGATACAATACTCATATTGGGCGGTCACCACCTACGATGGAGATCCATACGTGTCTAAGATTTCGTGGCGGTATCTCCTGAGAGCCATTGAATATTGCAGAAAATATGGACTACGTGTCAAGCTCGATCTTCATGGAATCCCCGGGAGTCAAAACGGATGGAACCATAGCGGTCACCAGGGGTCGATCGGTTGGATTAACGGAACCGATGGTGAGCTCAACCGCAAACGCTCTCTCGAGATTCACGACCAGCTTTCGAAATTCTTCGCTCAGGATCGATACAAGAATGTGATCACGATTTACGGCCTCGTCAATGAGCCGCTCATGCTCAAGTTGCCGATTGAAGACGTTCTCAATTGGACGACAGAGGCAACTGAGTTGGTCCAAAAAAACGGCATCACCGCGTACATTGCCTTTCATGATGGCTTCCTCAATCTGAGCAAATGGAAGAATATGCTCAAGAATGGGCCCGGTAATATGATGTTGGATACTCATCAATACACGATTTTCAACACGGGCGAGATCGTCCTCAATCATACGGCCAAGATCGAGTTGGTCTGCAATAGTTGGTACAGCATGATTCAAGAGGTCAACAGTACCAGTACAGGGTATAGCTCCATGAATCTTCTATTGTTCTATCTCCAGTCTCTCCCGTCTTGCTCCCTTGATCATTCCTCTATCGTTTCTAACAGCTATCAATCCAGTTGGGGTCCAACAATATGCGGCGAGTGGTCTCAAGCCGATACCGATTGCGCCGAATATCTCAACAACGTTGGCAGCGGAACTCGCTGGGAAGGCACACTCTCCACAACAGACTCAACGCAATACTGCCCCACGGGATCCAGCGACACCTGCAAATGCACTTTGGCCAACGCCGATCCATCCTCATACTCGCCTGAGTACAAGAAGTGGCTGCAGACGTACGCCGAAGCTCAGATGTCGGCCTTTGAGACAGCCCAGGGCTGGTTCTACTGGACGTGGCAGACCGAGAACGCGGCTCAGTGGAGCTACAAGACAGCTTGGAAGAATGGGTTTATGCCAGCGAAGGCGTATTCGCCGAGATTTAAGTGTGGTGATACGGTGCCGGATTTCGGGAACTTGCCAGATTTTTACTGATATGATTCTGATTAAGGTTGGTTTTCTGTACATTTCCATCATGATCGGTATCTTTCTACTGCATAACGGGCACATACATACTTATGCATGCATATATCTCTTGCTGAACGTTGCAAATCTTCATCATGGGCCAGCATAGCTTGCACGGCGTTTCGTTATCAATTTAGTCGATTCTTACAGAATGTTCTACTTGTTCATGTACAGAATCTATCTCTTGGACGTACTTTACTCTACTTCAGCTGGGACTGTAAGAGTATGTCAGGGGTACTTCAGAAGCTCTATGATAAACGCATATCTATGATACGGGAGCATATACTGTACAAGGTACGTAAACACATCCCCAGCAGACCTTGCCCCCACCGAGTCCACTCCGAATACAGCTTGTCCATCTCCCTAGATCGCTTGAAGTCCGCTCTGTCTCTCAAACCAGCCGCCATTCTCCCACATCCCCGGTTTATAAGTGCAGCTTCTTCGGATCTCCTCCCGCTGCACACCACTTAAGAGGTGATTGACCCGATGAAAGTCTATTGGCTTCATGATCCATCCATCGAATCCGGAATCAATGTATATCTGGCGATCCTTCTCTAGCAGAGATGCCGAGACTGCGAATATCGGGATGCGAGCATTTCTTGAGGTAGTTCCAGATGACTCTTCTGACTCACGAATCATTTTGGTGGAGTTTAGCCCGTCGACGATGGGCATCTAGACGTCCTAGTCAGTCCGGTTCCTGCGGTTGCGCTTTTCGAGAATATTATTAATCTTACCTGCAAGTCCATCAACACTGCGTCGAAAGAGTATGAATGCTCGCGGTAGACTGATGCACACTCCTTGCCATTACTGGTCATGTGGACTGTGTGGCCGAATTTTTCGAGGCGCTTTTGGAGTATTGTGCTGTTGACGGGGTCGTCTTCGGCGACTAGAATGTGGAGGTTGGAGTTGGCTCTTTGAATTGGGCGTCTTGCAGGTTCTTGAGGATTGTTGTGCTTCCTTTTTGCTGTCTCGAGAAAACTCGCTTCGCTTCCGCCGAGGGTTGGTTCTACCTTCGATTGTGCTCGTGAATGAAATGGCGTTGGAGGACTCTTATCGTTCATTTCGTGCAATCCTTGATAAGATGTTGTCTGAGTTGTCTCTAGATTTGAGTGGGAGTTATGTGCGCTCTCTTTCATCGAGCTAGATGGACCCGGAGACGAGGCAGATTTTGATGCTCTGGTACTGATATAAATGCTTTCCCCAGCGTTTGAGTCTTGTAAGTTCTCATCTCGGCGTAAGTGTCCGGGCGTCAAAGAGGAACCAGCAGCTGCAGTCTCTTCTCGGTCAGTATTATTTTGCTCGTCAAGGCTTCGAATATTGCTATCTCCATCTGCCGCAGTTTCATCACCTTCATTGGATTGACCCTTTGACACAGCAGGCGTATCCTCATGAGGAATGGAGTTCGAGTACATATACCCTTGATCTTCATTTGCTGGCAGTGGAAACTTGAGCTTAATTTTAAAACAGCTGCCGGTGCCTTCTTCCGACTTCACCGTGAGCTGTCCATCCATATTGCGGACGATGCGGGCTACGAGTGCCAGTCCTAAACCAAGAACGTTCTTCGAGTCTTCGGGACAGCCGTCTTCTTCTTTCTTGTACTTTGGAGAAACTTGCATCTGATCTTGACTGGAGACCTGCTCTAACTCACAGAACAGGGCTTCGACTGTTTCGGGAGGCATACCAGAGCCTGTGTCATGAATGGCTACCCCAACCGCAATGGACCTGGGATCCTGCTGACCCCCTATAATGGAGGATTCGACCGTCACAGCGCCCTGTGATGTATGCTGAACGGCGTTGCTGATCAAATTTGTAATGACCTGGCGTACTCGACGCTGATCTCCGAGCACTGGAGGGAGTTCTGAATGCTGTAAGACGTCTAGTTTGACATTCTTCTGTTTGACTTCCGCTCCAAATATATCTGCTGCTTCGTGAATGGTCTTCGAAAGGTCGAAAACTTCATCTTTAATTAAATTCTGGCCGTTCTCTGCATTGGTCAAGTCTAGAAGATCATTGATGATATAAACGAGGGACTTGGATGCCGAGTGTGATCTGGACAGAACCTCTCGTGTCTCTTGACTGAGTGGTCCATCTAGTGCAATTTCCAAGTAATTGATAATTGCATTCAAAGGCGTGCGGAACTCATGTGCTGAGTTGGCGAGGAGCAGTCTCATGAGCTGTGTACTTTGCATTGCTGCTTCCTTTTGTCTCCATGTCTCAGTAAATGTTCTGTAGACCAAAGAAAGGATTGATGCATTTTGTAGATCTTCTTCTGACCATGAATCTTGCCTGCGCGCTTCATTCTCTGTTTCTGAAATTGCAGAAAGCTTACAGAATGGATTCTCTTCCTGTAGGCCATGAGTCGGAGTTACTGATTCTTTGCGTTCCTCTGACTTGATAGTCTTGAAGAAGATAATAAAATCGTGACCACCGGCTAACAAGGGTACGTAGAGTAAACCGGAAACACACTTGAAGCCTGGGGAGTAACTCAAGTCCTGAAAGTCCTTGCTTACGTCTGTTGAGCACAGAACTGTGTCAAGTTGTTTCATTCGCAGATATTCCATCAGGATGAGGGCCTCCTGCGAACCAAAAGGTTTACCGACTATCTTTATCTTTCCAGAGACTGACGAGGCGGCGTAGTCGGCTTTGAATAGGCTTAGAATATCACCGGTTGACGGAATATCATGTCGAGTTGGTTTCGTTTCTGATGAACCCCTTAAACCTTGATGTGTCTGCAAAGCTGATAGGCAGGAGAGCCGCTCAATATTGCTTGATATCATGTCGCTGATGAGCCAGCACATTCTGTGTAAGAGAGGCTTTACCCTCATTTCTGGATTATGAGACTGGCAGATGATCACCCCCCAAGGTTTCCCAGAAACGTTAATGCGGACTGACATTGAAGTCGCAATGCGAGCGTTTCTTAATCGATCGATCTGGGAAGGCGACGTTGCTGTGAGGTAACAGAAGGTCATGTCAAGTGGTTCTTGTAGATCTTCTGGTTCTCTATATACCAGCCGTGCTGTTGAAGCAGATTTGTCATATGACATGTGTACTTTGAGACGAATATTTCGCAGATACTCTGAGAATTCCGATTGTGTAAAATGCTGATCATGATACGGCACGGTGTTGTCTCCATCAACAGCTGCAGACACAACCCTGCCGCTTCCGTCATCGTCAAACTGATACATGACCACTTGATCGAATCCCGTAAGTGCTTTCAAAACATCCGTAGTACGATTGAACAAAGTATCCAAAGTGCGTGTATTGAAAATCAGCTGTTGAATTTGCGACACTGTTCTGAAAACAAGCGTGCAGTCAGACTGTCTCTTACTCGTTTTGAACCCTTCGAGCGTCTCAAGGTAAGAAGAGACCAATTCATCCATTTCTCCTTCCCTTTGAGCTGGTCTTGGCTCTATGGTGGGTACTCGCCTATGCTCAGGTTCAAGCTCGAGGACAACAAACCTCGCATGACCACTAGCGACGTGCATTGTACACCAGAACTCCTTTGCAACTCCACTCGGCGTGAAAATGGCGAGAGGTAGGACATCCGGGCCGTTCTGCTCTATATCTGATGTGTCAGACAGAAGAGAGCTCATATAGTCCCGCAAGTTCTCTCTGTGCTCGCGTGGCAAGATATCGTATATAGAATCATACTTGAAAAGCTCCTGCGGCGTGTATCCTATCATCTCCTTTGTGTTTTCGCTCGCGATTTGAACTCTCGCGCAACTTCTGGCTTCCTGAAGTGCTATTAAGATGCCAAAAGATTGAATCTCTCCAGGATGTTTCGAGCTTTTCTCAGGCAGCGTCTCAGCCTTTGCTGAATCAGCTCTGCTACACACTTGAACTTGGCTATCGTTCAGTGTGCCTTGTTGTGGCCTTGGAATGTTCAGAATGTCACTAGGACTATTGCCTCCAGCGAGCGAATCATCGATATACTCAATGCGTGAGAGACTGAGTGCTGGTTTTGAAGTTCTTCGTATCAGAGAAGGCCTGATATTTCCGGTATTACTTTTCGGTAGTGATGCATCCCTCGAGACATCGGATTCTGGAGTTAGGGCTACGGTATTCGTACCGTCTATTGGAGGAGTTGCATTATTATTCCAAGGTGCGTTTGCGTTGACAACGTAGCTCAGGACACCTTCCCCAAAAGGAGAGGCCAGACTCTCTAGGCTTTCCAGAAAAGGCGTTTGGGGCGTTAATGAAGGGGAAGAATCGAGTGAAACCACCGAGCGTATTGGGAACACTCGTTCCGTAGTATCGGGACTCAATTGAGGTAGAGTCAGTCCGGGTGACATCAGCGTCTCAGGAAGCTCAGGTCTTGTCTGGGCCAAAATGCGTACGGTTTCAGGGATAGACAACTGCCCCGAATTCGGCATATTTCTATCTCCTTGCTGGGCAGTGGTGCCATCTCTGTCACCGTCCGGACTGTCCGAGCGAGCAGCAAGATTTGTCGAATCCATCTATATTGGTGCCGTGAGTGCGAGCGGTAAAAGTCCTTAACGAATAGATACTATTAGACAAGAAGCATCGAAACGAACTTCACAGAGGGCACATACTTAACGACAGCTGAAACACACATGAGTAAGCTGCTATTCCATCGACGAACGAGTGTAAACAATATCCAACCACCAGGGACCCAAAGCCTCTTCAAGTCTCTGCACACCAGACAGTTATATTTCGTCGGGCTGTTCTGAGATCAGGTATCACATCTCAACGGAATGAAGACACCGGGTTTGGGCGACGTGCTAACGGAAACAACAAGAAGAAGAACAAAAGACGACGAGAGCCTCGACCCTTGACTCATAGGAAATGCTGAGGTTCTTGGACAGCAAAGAAAGGAAAAGAACGTCAGAGCACAAGTGGCGGGGACCCCACGAGTCTGAGGAAGCACATTGGTGCTTCAGGTGGGCTTGCCGCTTAAAGACACCTTCAAACATCCCAATACCACAGCTCCACCCGGCCAGATATCTACGGAATATCTGCTCATTGAGCAGATTCTCATTTAAGCTTCGAGGTCCAATCCCTCCACCGGTTCCTATGTCCGGTTCGCCAGGGACTACTACCAAAATATCCGCGCAGCTACTGTCTTTCCCTGGAGAGACTGTGGCTGGAGGCAAAAGGCCAGGGTCAATCTTCCCCAGCTACCCAGAATCATCATGGACTTACTGAGATGTACTGTAGGTGCATAATCTGCAATTTGGACGCCAGAACTGAGCACCTCAGTCTTGATGTACATGAGGAGTGTGTTCTTTGCTTCATCCAGCGGTTCATACGATCTATATACATCAGAACGTACCGGAGAAGTATTATGCCAGTATGCGTGAAGACATCAATCCCGTCGCTGTTTCTCTTTACGACATGGTCTACACATTCTTACTGAAGACTCGGACACCAAATGGAACGTATTGCTCGATAATGATCGCTACTTCTTCATAGCCGAGCTGAACACCATCAAATTACGACCACTACTGCAGCCTCGGCCGATTCAAGCATAGGACTGAATTACAGCTACTTTCAAGAACCAGAGGACATCTCCATCGACCGGTCTGGGCTCTCTGCCCTGCCTCTCGTCTTCTGGTTCTTACGTGAATCAATATGGCGGTTCGCAGAGGATCCCACTGGTTGATTGATCTACACTGTTGCATGTGGTTAAGCTAGATCCACCTGAGGACAACACTAGAAGTCAAACACTGCCTACAGCTGGGTGTTTTCGGTATGAATGCTGAATGTATGATGCTTCATATCATTCACTTTTTTACTACCTTTGTCTCGGTCTGCCAGGTTGTCCAAATCCAAAGAGATTGACTTTCGACGCCCCTGGTGCCACTTGATTGAATTTCAATACCGGGGGTTTATCCCGGAAGACACAAGTTTCCAGATAATCTTGAACTCAAATCTGTTCTCCTTCGCTTGATTTGCGGACGTGGACTCCGGCGCGTGGACTCGACCGCTGCTGAGGTCAGCCATGTATTCATGGTATGGAGTTTCATTTGTCCATCCGAATCGAAATGTAGTTGAAGCTTTTGCCCCTGTGTCTGGATCCATGGCACGCCATTATACAGTGCATTTCCGCCAGGAGCCTGTCAACCTTGCTACTTTGCTTCCATGGAACTACAAGCAGGTCTAGAACATCTATCAACGGCCGTAAAGCATATCCAAGAAGACCTCCGTGAGCGTAGAAACTCCGAATTTTACTGACTTCCTTCTGGAAGTTGTTGAAGAAGTCGTCAGTGACCAACTGTACTTTGAGACATAGTAGTATTATTTCAACTGCCAAATGTGGCAGATAAACTGCGATTACGTTGGGCTCAATGAAAACTCCATGGCAGCCAAAAGATAAGAAAACGGATAGCGAGAACAGTATTTCTTGAGGAAATACCAAGAAGGATCACATTGATCTTTTATATTCCAGTATTTGACATCGATCAGTTGATCCAGTCAACACCTGTTCATTGAAATCCCACCTAATGACTGCTAACAAGCTTTATCAAAGACAAAATGCACCTTCATAAGTTAAATAAAATAAAGCCAAGCAGAGACAATAAGGGAAAGAATTTAGAATCATAAAGATAAAAGAAAGAACCAGAGAAAAGTGCCATAGGGGATGTTCACGCAGAGGACTGTAGAATCTGTTCCAGGATATCAAGAGCTTGATTTCAATATATTGCAGGGGTAGAGAGGGAGAAATACACATTTTCCGCAACTATAGGAGGAAGTCAGGACTCAATTTAGTGCTTCAATCATACCATATTGACAAGTAGATCAATCTCGGTGACAGTGGTAGTCGAAATGCATAGACAAACCACCAATAGTATCCCGGAGCGTGTCCCTTTTCGAACACAGATTCTAATTGCGTCCGAACGAGAAACGTGATCCCCAACCTCTTGTTTTGGGTTGGTGTTCGCTGACTGAGCCATTTTCTGAAGCAGCGACCTCGACTGTAGTGCTGTTCAGATCCTTCAACTTCAGACCCTTCTCCAGGTCAACATGTCGTGAGGCCCTAAGCTTCTTGTCGCTTGCTGGTTGATCTCTATAGTGCCTCTCATTATGCTTCGATGTCTCTCTGTTGGTGTTGGAAGCCTTAGCGGACTTGGGGAATCTCGGCGTCAATGGAGTTCTGATGGTCTCAGCAACACGTCGAGCTGAGCGACGAATTGCCTCACGCATTGCCCACTGTTGTCTTTTCGCAACGAGGAATAGGACCGCCGAAGTGACTGCAGAGATAATTCATAGTTATTAGTCTCACAAAGCGTTTCATTCAACACCCACATTCTAGATCAACGCGGATGAAGGCTACACATACTTCCAATGACCGCGACAACGCCGACTATGGTGCACAAGATAATCAACCCCTTCTGAGAGAGATCGATTGAACTACCAGATGATCCAGAAGCACCTTCTTCGTTTTCGCTCGCAGTACCGCTGGAGTCCGATTGAGCATAGCATTGTGTAAGAAGAATGCCAAATATAGTATGGTAAGTCAGGAGAGATGCTGATAGACTCAACGGGTTGCCGAAAATCTCCATGTAGGCTATTAGACTCAAAGAATGTTTTTGAACAGTTTCGATACGAAATCACAATGCAGATGTAGTCATGTAAGTAGCACGAGTATACCAACTTCAGAATAAAAGCAGAGTGAAACTGAGGGGATCTCTGAAGTGGTATATACACCACCATTTGCACATAGCAGGCAGAGCCCCTGCCAGACAGCTGCTACATGATGGATTGATTCAAGTCTGCGACAGGTCAGTCCTTTGTGGTTTCTGAAACTCCCAAGATACCACCGATGGCTCTGGTTGGAAGAGGGATCAATACGTGATGGCTTCTAACATTCAGATCAAAAGCTAAGGACGAATCAGCTGAATGTGATGGGATGTGCCGAGTGATTAGGCGCTGCTTATTGTGATGACTGCCGTGGCTGCTTTGGGCATTCGTGGTTCTGTAGCCAATAAGCAACACCCGCTGGCCGCTGGCCTCGCTGATCAAAATCTTTAAGTTTGCTTCAAGTACCGTGATAAAGGTGACATTCCCTGTATGTCACTTTCTTCACACGGATTTTCACATTTCACTTTCCCATCATTGGCCGGCCGTCACCTGAGTCGATGAGGGCTTAGTTCGTCCCCTGAAGACTTTCGGCAGGGCCCGTATTTCAGCGTTCTGCAGTTTGATCTGTAGGTGATAAGATCCGCGTATCAATTGAAGTGCTGGGTCATGGAACGAATGTAGGACGCAATGGTTCTCGGCGTGTGTTGCTCTGTTCGAGAGGGACGAGTTGGAGACGCGATGACTTGTCTGAAACTGTTGGGTCTTTAGGCGTCAATCATCAGTAGAGGTCGGATTGTATTTTCAGATCGTCGATCGACTGAATGTACTCTACCTTGGACCAGACTGAAAAAGGCTTTACCACGACATTGAGGTTGTGTCTTTGACTCCGTCATGGTCGGGGAGGGACTCCAACCACCATGCTCGAAGCGAAGCAAAGCAGAGCAATTCCAGGCTGGAACGAGGTATCTTTCGTCATCGACAATAAATGAAGATCGCCAAATAAGCCAGGTAGTGACATATCTTCAAAGAAGATGAATTCTTCGGTAGTAATCGACAGAGGAAGATAGCCCTGGAGATGGTCTGCGACTTCCAGACACGTTCGTAGTCACGAGGTCAAGTGCTTTCTTTTCCCAACTTGTCTCAATGTTCTTCCACACACTCCCCACCGTCTTATTATCTCCTTCCATCTTATTTCTTCCAACCATTCAAGTTTATCTGAATGGTTGGGTGATGAGGATATGATGGAGAACCGAGTCGATGCTCCGTCATTGTTGGAGGTGCCGTCGACTCCAAAACTGAAAGTCCAGGTGGGCTCACAGCAATACGATGAAAATGACGAGCTCCTGCTTCTTCATCTGGCTGAGATCAACGAAGACCCTCCTTCACAGTCACTCGACAAATTGTTGAGCAACAAGGATGGCTCTCATTCCTCCACCAGACCGGAACACCCAACCCCTGTGGTCATGGAACGACCACCTAGCTCGGGTCTTGATTTGACGAACTTTTCCTTCACGAAACCTGCCCGATATGGGAAAAGGTTCTCCTTAGCCCCTTCAGCAGCTCGAGCAGCTGCCAAAACCGCATCTCAGGAAAACGTATCCCACCATGCTGGGGAAGAGAGCATCCTAGCTTCAGCAAACGGAACGAAGAAAGACAAAGTCGAGTAAGATGCATTCTGCTTTTATGCAAAACTCATGGACGACGCTCTTACTGATCATGCTTCAGACAAGGTCTTCCCAACCCTCTAGTTGAACCCGAGCAACCTTCATTGTTCAACAAGCCTGATAGTTCAAATGCTCGTTTGGATTCACGGGAAATTCTCGATGGGGAAAGGCAGTCTGGTGCATCCAACAGACGAAATACCCATATCGAGAGTGTCTTTCTAGATATAAGACCGACCACAGGTCACCCTCAAGGCATAGAGAGTCATGATCTGCAAGCCCCAGTCAGCGCTGAGCGGAATCTACTCCGTGAAAGTAGCCCTAGTGAGTAACTCGTTCCATATCCTGGACATTCGTGCTGAGTCATTTCCAGTCCGAAATGCATCGGAAATCACAAGGTCCCAGGTACGTTCCTCAAAACTAAATTTGATCTGCATGATTATCTTTTGGATACTTTGGCAAGCAAAACTGTATCTATCGGGAAATGCACTACGGCTTTCACTGACAGAAAGCCTGATCCCGACAAGGCGGCCGTGGAGAGGCCCTCAACTGCGTCGAGATCCAGCAATCCAAAACCGCAGAGACATGATCAGCCCGAACTGTCAAAGAGTGCAATGGAGTCTACCAGCGACAATGTTCCAATACGTCCGACCGCACCTCTAAATGATAATTTCAAGATAATGAAGCGCCGTCGCCCAGCCAGCAAAAGAACCCATCAGCCAAGACCTCAGACGGCGTCATCCGGAGTCGATCCTAGCGCTCAACTCACTGAGGACGATCTTTTCCAGCTTCTCGTACACAAAATGAGGAAGAGGGAGGAGAATGAAATAGCTGCCGCACGGATACTGGCGCAGATGGAAGCCGACACTAATGAGCTAAGGGAAGAGAACAAAGCCTTGAAAGACGAACTGGAGGCATCATCTGCTCTGCTTCAGAAGAGGTCTTTGGAGATTAATACCTACAAGTCTCGGATGGATAGCTGGAGAGAGAAGGTAGGAAAGTTCAAAAGCTTTCTAAATGATCTGGGGAACGACTACCAGACCCTTCGTAATGAGGCAAGCCAACTAAAAGCAATCAAAGCCTCGCTCGAAGATGAGAAGAAGGAACTGATGGGAAATATTGAGGATATGAGGTCCCAAATTTCTCAGATATCCAGCACAAATAGCGAGCGGCGTGGTCACGTTGCAAAGGTGGAACAGGCCATCAATTCGCTTAGAGAGGCTCTAAGAAGTTCAGAATCTGAAGCCAAGCTCGTCCAAAAGCAACTGGTCGATGAGAAACGAAGATCGGCGAACCTCGAATCGTACATCCAGAGCCAATCTCACAGCCAAGCAAAGGCTCTCAGACAAATCAGAGCAGACCAGCTTGACGTGATGAAAAGGCTCGACTCGGCTTTTGAATTGATCAGCCAGCAGTGGACGTCTTCTCAGACAGCTACGCTATCCATGATAAGTCCCACACTGGATGAATGTTTGACTTCATTGAAGGAAATGAACGAGAAGTTCTCGACAATTGGAATCGACAACCAGCAACTTGCTGACGGTATCAACTTGTTCAAAACGCGGTGCGTCTTCTTGTCAAACTGCTATAAATGCGGTCTCCGAGATGTCTAAACATGCTAATTTCATTCTTCAGCATCGATGAAATCTTCCTAGGATTGACGAAGGATATTGCTTCAAATTCCGACCTGAGCATCAATATGGCCAACACGGTGAAGGAGCAGATCCGGGCCATCGACAACAGCATCAACTGTGACTCCGTTCTATTCCAACAGCTGTTCATGACGCGAGAGACGTGCGAAGACACTAACAAGAAATTAGAAGCGCTTCAACCAAATGTCCAAGCTCTGCATGATGCTCTCAGTCATTTTGAAGGTCAGGAGGTCGATCTTGTTCAGCAAATCACGTTGCTTGCGAAGGAAATATCTGAAGCTCAAGCCCTAACAAGGGAGGCAAACCTGGATTCTGCCGTTCGTGAAGAAGAAGCATCAAGTCTCCAACTGCAATTAGAGAGCCAATATGCCGAACTGAAGATGTTACAGGACAAATTGAAAGAGAAAGACGCCGAGAGCAATGTTATGAGGCAGTCTTTGACTGAAGCTAAAGCAGTAGCCCAAGAGGCAGAATCTCGAAAGTCTGAATTGGAGTCTCAGATATGCAACCTGCAAACCGAGCTCAAGATCATTGAGTCAAGAGTACGTGCAGAGCTGAGCAGAGCAAGTGTTGTAGCTCGGGATCAAATCAAAGCAAGGTTTGAGCAGCAGCTTCATAATGTGCTACGGGAGAAATCGGATGTCGAAAAAGACCTCAAAAACACAAGAGAGCAACTTGTCAGTCTAAAAAGGTCCCAGGTAAGGTTGCTTCATGCAAGTTGTTGAATTATCACTAAATTGGAGTAGGTTGAGAGCGATGCAGCAGCGACGCATCAACGAAGTGAACTAGAGGCTCAAGTAAGTTGATTCCCGGTATCTTCGCTGGCAACTGCTGATTTCAAAAGCTCCTGGAGAAGGAAAAGCTGATTCAAGACCTCCAAAATGCGCAAGTTGACTCTTCCACGACGTTGGCTGCACAGGAGGCGGAGATCCAAAAGTATCAGGAATTAGAAGTGTCCTACTCAGAGCAGAACCGTGTTCTCGAGGAACGAATCAGCCAAGCTACCATGGAGATGAACGCGCTCAAAGACCAACTTGCCTCCCACGATTCCAATCAAGCTTCGGAATTACAGTCCTATTCAGAGAAGAGCCGTACTTTGGAGGAACGGGTCAGCCAGGCCACCGTCGAGATCAAGGATCTCAATGATCAACTTGCCTGCCACGATTCCGGTCAAGTCTTAAGATCGCAGGACGAGTTGCTCGCAAGATTGCAGTCCTCTGAGGAAGAACTCTCAAAGAAAGAGGAAGAACTGTCATCAGTCCGCAAAGAGCTATGCGATGCAATTTTGGCCAAAGCGAGTCTAGAAGCTGGTAGAGCGAAGGCTAAAACCGAAATTCACGCGCTCCTTCGGAGAGTTCAAGAATCAGAGCGCTGGGCGAAGAACACAAGAGACGTGCTTAAGAACTTTGGTTTGCTCTCACACGACGAACCTTTGGAAGAAGTCTCGGGCAGACTGGAAACTCTGTTGCGGGAGTCTCTCACCAAAGACACATCTACAGCTCTCTCGAATTACCCCTCGAAGAATAGTCTCCCTAAGAGCACTGAAAACGCAGCGCAGAGAAACACGATCAACAGTTTCACGCCACAAAGGGAGCGTCCTGACTCATCTCAAAGCTTGGTTCAAACAACGGAAATCATCTATCGCACTCAGAGTATACATCCGAGCGCACGCTCATCCCCGAGTCAGCAGTCGTGTGCTCAATCCATGATCACTGATGTGGTTGCGGATTCAGTACCCAGTTCACAACATCCGAACAATATCGTTCCTTTCTCGGACATCCAAAAGCAACTTTTACCTAGCAATGCGTCGCCTCCGAAAGACAATTTCTGGGAACTCGCACAAATGCTCATGTCGGTTCCTGATGAAATCGACAGCCCAGTCAAGACAAGTATTATCAATGAAGGCAGGGGTAATTCGAACAATGTAGACGTTCCTGTGAATTACGGGAAGGACATGAAACGGTCCCTCTCCAGCGAGAAGACGTCTGTAGCAACTCAGCCTCGCACCGATGGCTCGCCAACTGCACGTAAGTTTTCTCTCGGGCAAATGGATGATGAATGTGAGAACCAACGACCATAGATCACATACAGGTCGGAACCAAGCGCAAATCTGTGACGTTCGAGGCGCATAATCCAGCTGGTCCGAAGGAGATCTTTTCGACGCCAAAACAATCCATCACAGAAAAGCATCAGAACGAAGTTGGAAATGTATCGCCACAGAAACCTCGTCACATTCGGCGAACGTACAGCAGAAATCGTCCATCCGAGTCAGCAAGGGAACAAAGGAAAGACGTCGTTCGAGAGACCCCGTCTCCAGCTATCCGCAACACGCTTGGCGGACTAGATAACGCACAGAGTCCCCATGACAGCAATAAAAGAGTCAAGGTTTCCGCGACCTCGCACCCGAAGCCATTGAAGCGAACAAAGCAATCTTCGGAGTACTTTGGGCGAAGAACAAGTCCTACTGCTCTTGCCTCTGCCAGTAGACAGTCATCTGCAACTGAGAACGATCACATGCAGAGAGGCATGACGCGTAGCCAGAGGCGCGGCGGACGGAAATCTCGAGGTAGGTCATGGCCATTTAAAGTATGACAGATACTGAGACACCGCAGGAGAGAGGTATAAAGCACGCTTCAGCCATGACAGCGCTGCAGCTCACTAAACAAACGCAATCAGTGACTTCAGAATGGAATTTAGTCATTGTGTTTGATGACGAATGTGTTAACAGGATGGATTGCCTAGTCTAACATGAAAATGACCAGATATATTTACCATGAGGAGTTCAAGACGGCCTCAAGCAACAGCTGGTTGTGTGATTTTAGTCTTTTTGTCGCTTTGATTTTCCCTGATTTGATGGTTTCAAAACGGGCAGTTTAATGTTTGATCAGACAACTTCAATGCAGAAAAAGTGAGGATCACAATATTGTTACAGAGAAGCAAGACCCTGAGAAATTGAACAAATTGACCCAAATTCTATTGCACTAAACGCCAGCCATAATGCAGAGTAGAAAGAACACACAGCCTAGCAGAACAGAATGGCGCCAATGAGCAAGCCATCCTGCCCTGCCACAACCGCTATATAGCGTAATGTACATGATCGTTAGGCGACATTGACTGAGATCCGACACTGGCAACACTGCTCGCGCGTTCTTCGAAATATTGATCATACGTGGGTTCGATATTCGCATGGAGTGTAAAGGCTGTCTCAGCCTTGCAAGGACACGCTCAATCGTTCCAGATCGGTTTCATCTCGTGCCGGTACGAAGATGAAAGGAGAAAGTGAAAGGAGATGCGTCTCGTCGCTTATTTCGCTCTTCCGCCCTTGGTCGCCTCCAGGAATAGCACCTTCTTCTTCACCACGGGGTCGTATTTGAGCATACTCAGTGGGCGATGGGTACGCGGGCGGACCATTGTCCGGTAGTAACCGGTCATGGCCATGGAGATCAAGCGAACGGCGATGGTGCGGGATTTGGCTGTATGCAGCAAAGGAGAAAGTCAGCATTTCCGTATATTGAATGGAATATTGGCACACCAATGAGACGAGGCGAGTCGAAGAATCAGATATCTTTAACCAAAAGAGAATGGAAGAGCGGATGCCTGACCTTTCTTGGCCATTCTGAATGGGACTTATTGAAGCGGATATCGAAAATGCGCAATTAGGACGTTGAAGTTGAAAACTGAGGGCCAATACCAAGCCGGGTGAAGTGGAATCAAAAAAGACGTGACCAAGCAGAACTGAATGGTCAAGTTCGAGATACGACAATCGAACAGCGCCCGCTGCGCAACACAATTGGGAAGTTTCTGGCCTCTATCGCAGGTCGCTAGAGTTGTGGCGAAACTTTGGCATCGCGATGCAGGGCACGTGATAGCATGGTTGCCCGAACGGGGATAGCGTTGGATTTCGTTGATCTGGGGGCTGCCTGAATCTGTCAGGCTCTCTTTCGACTCACCTTTACCTCTATAGTCATGGGCGAAAATGCAGGTTACCAAATGCCATTTCCATCCATAGATAAGAGCATCACTGCTTTACTCAGTTATAGTGTAATGGGGTGACCCAATCCCCCATTTGACTCCAGTCCTTCAATGGCAGAGACATATAAGGCCTCACTGCCCCCCATTCTACTATATCCATCGACTAGATAGACAAAAAAAATTCATTCCTTCCCGGGTTCCAGCTCAACGGGGGTAGACAATTAGTGGCTGGGGGTAGAATTACCCAATACTCCACTACTACATCATCCTCGACCTCGTCAGCACCTCTCTTCCCTCGCTACATGGAATGGCTTCTTTGTCAACAATCGCTGGTGCAACCACCAAAATGTATCCATTGGTTGGTCTGGAGTGATCTGTGAAGTCGACGAATTTTTCGTTGTGAAGCACCCAAAGGTCATTCCGAAGAATGACCTATACAATCAGATGTTCCGCGAAATGATCGTTAAAGAAAGGATGATTACGAGCGCCTGGGAAACCATCAAGGGATTATTTCCAATAATAGTGATATCCTGACAAAGAAGTTTGTGCCATTGAAAGTTATTGTGCTCTTGTATGTGCCTAAGACTCAACTTGTTCAATACTTGCCCTTACATCTCGCAATTGCTTCAAGGTGATGATGTTGCAGAATTAGAGACAGCACACCCTCCCAATTCTCTGGATGTACAGTCTATGCATTGCAGGGTTTACTCCTGTCTTTTTTTTCTGCATTGAACTAGTATATGTCTTTAAGTCCTGACTCATAGTCAATACCGTGGTCGGTAGCTTGATTCATGAAGTAGGATGAGTTCAAGGATTGTCAGGCGACCAATCCAGCCCACCATCTTTCCTGCAGAAGCACCAGCCACGATTTTCCCTGAAAAGGACCCCGGAATACTATTGATACCAGATTGGAGGCCTGCAACTCTCCATGAGTAGGAACAGTGTGGTTATTGCGACGGCCTCTGCAGGCTGTTTCCCATATTCACCAGATGAGAAGACAGCAGTTTACTTCTACAGAGCTGAAGTTTAGGAGTTTCTGACAAGATGACTCATCTGATTCCTTGCTAGTTAATTCGACTATGAGACTTGACCTGTAAAGAAGCTCCACCCATAGAAGAACTCCCTGGACTTTTTCTTCGCGGATAGATGATAACTACTAGCATAAACCCATTTCCCGGCGGGTCTCAGCTAGATGCACTAAGGACGATTCGACGAAAGCACCGACTCGATCATGCATTGTCTTCACGAGAAAAGATGACTTGAACATTCAAATGCGCAATTATGATCATCTAACTGCTGAATTATGCCCTATCAACAAGCGGAAACAGATCGCACTTAATGCTTGAGTTGGATCTATTCCAGAAGCTTCAAGTGGATAAAGACAACCTGTCAATCCTCTTCCCCACCGCTTATTCCTGATTGTTTTAGTGTCTGATTCCTCTTATACACTGCATTGCAGACGACTGTTGACTCTGTAGGATACATAGCCTATATCCTCTAGGTCTTTAATATCACTGCATTAATAGTAGTTGGCAGTTTCAGACACTGTTCCAATAAGGTGAATACAGTGGATGGCTAAAGCTATGCAGACGTTTACCCATAAAGATTCATTGGCATGTGTATGATATACTATCTTGGCTAGGCAATGCCATTCTTCTATGTAATCAACACAATTTTCAGCAATAGTATATCTGGAGAATATTGAAGGATGAGCAAGAAGGAATTGCACATTCCTCCGTATTTGAGTCATACTGCCATGCAAAGCTAGTTGAGAAGTATGGGACAAGAAGTACTAGTTTTCAAGAGAAGATCCAGAGCATGCATGCATCCATAAACCCCACTCAAAAATTGAAAGCGGGGCAGTTTCTTAAGTCATACAGCATGTCAAATGTCCAACTCCCTCGACAGGAGAAATAGGGATTACAGCGACGGCTTAGCCAAGGCCAGGCAGGAAGATAAGTAGTCTTTGATTGGATTACTAAAGAATCTTGTGGTGTTTCTTAGAAGTTCTGCCAATAGTATTGGATATAAAATACACCTGTGGCATAAGTGCCAAGTCATTGTGGGAGCGAACAGTAGGCGCAAGCTGATTGGTCATTACGTAAGCTAGCACATGAGCAGTTGTGTTTTGATAGAGCTAACTGAAAAGGGAATAGCGACAGGGCTAGGTCTTAAGGGGTCACGTTACGAGTGATTTCATTGACCAATCGGCATCGAGATTAAGGACCAATCAGATTGCAGAGAGACCCAAAAACAACAGCATTAATTTGCTTCGCTTCGCTCCGCAAATGAATCATGCCGTGACTAGGCCTTGCGCATTGACTCCACAAGCCTTTGGATAAAGCTTTTGTTGGTGGGCAGCCTTACAAGGCATATTCCAGGAAGTCTGTTTAGTGCTTACTACTTCTGATCTTGTATGGGGGAAATCTACTATGATGGCTAACAATGGAAGTATGCAACAAGAATGACTTGTTTAATTTTCAAAAATTAGGTAGTAACTAAGCTAACATCTCATTCAAGAGACAGCAATGTCAGGAAATCAGGCAACTCACAGCCAATGAACCAGCCGCCTGCGCGTTGGCGCTGTGACAATGACAGGAACAACGATAATCCGACCCGGTCATATCGCCGGTATGATGCTAAGACAAGAAGAGATTACGGTCATATCGAGGATCTGATATTTCAGAGCAACCCTGTGACGGTATCATACTGAGGATATGATATTTCCTACTGAGGATAAGACGAGCATGTGTATTTAAGGACTGTCATTACCGATGTATCTACTTTACCGTGTCTTGTAGACAGAGTAGAAACATAGTCTACCAGTCATTCAATTA
>JSYV01000433.1:0-60417 GCA_000787455.1 Evansstolkia leycettana | reverse complement strand
AGAATATCCATAAGATCCACCGGACCTTGTGAAGGACTGGGCGACCTTATCTGACAAGTAATGGAAATCATACAACGTATAGATACTAGTAATAATACATCATCATTGTCAAAGACTCAAAGCTTGCTTGTAGCTTGCAGGAGGTGAGTCATACTCATCCTACAGATACACCAGCGAATAAGCATAGCTGCGTATATCTGAAAGAAACACGGCCAATAATGGAATGAGAAATCTTTTTTTGCTTGTTTTCATGATCGTTTTCGTCCAGTCTCTTTCCTCGTTCCTCCTCTTGGCATGATTCCACTTTTGAATCGTCGCTTTTGATTCGACTGATGGGAAAACTGAATGTAAAGTCGTCCTCAAAGAGGGTCGGGGTAATGGCCGATGTCTTCTTTTTCTGACGGAATTGCTCCTTCGAATAACGTGAAATGCTCGAGCTGCAGTCCCGAAGCCTCTCAGGGAAGCTAGATTGTTTTCCAGAACCCACGCGTGTTGTTCTGTACCCCGTCGATAGAAACGTCCGACATCAATTTTTTTATGTCGTTAGAGATGCGAAAGCCCGGTGGTGATCAATTACCGTCCTCAGCTGCAATGGCGTCTTCAGGCGACGAATACGCGATCGAGGTACTGCAGTGTAGCTAATGAAGCTTGAGTAAAATCCTTTCGTATGATGATGGCTCCCTTCTCAACGGTAGTACTCGGCGGGACGGTAGACGCGAGAGCTCTCGTAACGACGCTCAATCCGATCAGCAGCATCGGAGTCATAGAGAGAACCCCGGCTGGGAGAGCCGCGAGGCGAGTGGTAGACGATGACGCGACGGCGCTTGGTGGGAGTGGTACGAGGCTCCCTCTCAATGATCTCCTGGTAGGAAGTAGATGGCTCGGTGGGCCGGCGAGGAGGCACATGGTAGGTTTGATCGTAGCTGATGACTGGAGACTGGTTCTGTACCTTCCGGTGCAGGCGCAACCCTTCCTCGATAGCGACGAGGAGACCACGGACGGCTGTGCAGTCACGTGGAATCTTGACCAAGGTGGGCTGGTTGCGCTCCCGAGCGATGACGGAGTATGCCTTGCCGTTCCTGCTGTAGAGGTACTCCGCGACGTCAATGGCGTACTGGTGGCCGCGGTCACACAAGGTGCGGCCCTGGCGGTGTGCCTCAAGGGGATCTGCACACTGCGAGCAGTGGTTGGCATGGCGCTCAAAGGCTGTCATCACGTAGTCCTCATCGGCGTGGAGCTCCCGCACCAGCACGGCGGGTTCGTAGGTGCTCTCAACCACAGCAGGCATTGTGTTGGAGCGTTGCAAGCGCAATGGTCTGCGTGTCGAGGTTCTTCTGGGTAGTGTAACCCGCGCAGACGGGGAGTCGGGGGAGGTGTCGAGGTAGTAGTAGTAGTATCTGGTCGCGTGATAGGGCGACAGCGTGACTGTTATGGAGGTGTCACTCGCATTAGATGATCAGAGACGCAGCCTTGATTCTTGGAGACTGCAGACGATGGGAAGTTCCCTCGTTCGGTTCTTGGGCTCAAGCAGTGGTAGCTTTATATAGATTGCAGTGCAGAAGGACAATGATCAACAGTCGCGGTAAGAGTCAAGTAGTGATCAATTCAAGGTTGAGTAAGTGGAGTGAGTATAGAACTTTGACTGGAAGAGGGGGATGTGCTTGAATATATAGTAGACTCGAAAATGTACGATATGAAGAAAAACAGAGGCCATGGCAGTAGTTTTGATCTATATACCTGCAATAGTATACATGGATATGCTGTATGACGCGCATGAACCATTGCAGCGTCTAATGCGACACCCTCATCTAGAGTGTGGAGGCTGAGGTGTGGATGGCAGCCTAGGGCCATCTCTTCTTTGCTTTTTTCGAGGGGACTCCGTAATTGGAGCGGTTCTGTAATTGTAAGAAGATGGTCATCGTCCCCAATCATGAAGCTGAAGATTAGGAGTGTCTCGTGGGATGCATCCGTATTGACTGGTAATCCTAGCTCTGTATGGCGGGTGCCTGCAGATCGCCAACCAAAGGGCGGATGACTCTTTTCCCCAAGGGCGTCCTCAGGCTCGAAAAGGGATGGTCTGCTGTGGCTGATCAGGCAGTGCAGTTTTCGAGCGGTCAAAGAGTCTCGGCTGCGATACTTGCTGCCACGGCCAACATCGTTTCGCTCGCAATCCGGCCTGGTGATTGGGCCAAACCCTTGAAAATACGGTCAGCAACCCTTCAGCGCATCGTTCACAGGATGCCCAGGTGCGCAGTGTCGGTTGCCGAGAGAGCTTTAGCTCTCCCGCTCTCCCGCGAGAGCAACTTGGTTGACTGGAGAAGGATGTGACGTCGTGACTCCATTCAAAGGTTCTCGAGAAGAGTCATTCGCCCCCTTTCGGGATGAAGAGGACACCTTTCAAGATGCACGGGGAATACTGCAGTGTCATGCATGACGGTACTGTACGCAGTTGGACAACCTCTGGGGATGAATGTGTTATCGACGCCCCCCACGGATCACATTGTAGAGAGACATTAGTACGAGTAAACTCAGTCAGCATTTTCTGTCTCTTCACGATAGTCTCTTTCAGAGTCATTCCTCTGTTCATGTTGACTGTGGCTTGATCCTCGTGCTCCTGCGCCACATTTCCTCAGCGCAACATCCTAGAAGTGACCACTGTAGCATTTCGCCCCCCTCCTTCTTCCAAGGGGGTTGTAGAATACGCAACAGCCACAGCAGTCATTATCCCTCCTCTACGAACTGTTCGCGTCGATGTTTTCGCAAGAATAGTATTGCTCGTCTACTGGCCATTCCTGGTACTTTGAGTGGTTGGACAAAAAGACTTTCTCGTCTTGTCTGAGCTTTGCTACTGAACACACCCAGCACACAAGCTCATTTGCTTCACAGGCGCTGTTTTAATCGCCAGACATAGTCGAGACACTGGAAGGTCAGTCGGCTACGTTCTGTCGGATCATCGTGGTATCATCAAGCCTCCAATATTGGAATTTTTTCGATTTCTGTTCTTGACTATCCCAGAGTACTCTGTATGGAGCCTCAGGGGGTTGCGATCAATCTCAGCCTCAGTCATCCATCCACCATCCCTTTTCAAGGCGTTGCTCAGCCTCAGCCACAGATTATTGCTATCTCATTCGACCTAGCAGCCACAATTCTCCAGAAATGATGTCTTTGCTGACAGTGTTCACAGCACTCGACGCCATGGGCATGGGCCTGAGGGCCCCTGCTGCGTTGACTGACCCGAGAAACAATGTCTCGTTCCTACTACTATTCTAATTCCGCTATTTTGAGATACGAGTGTTGACCTGCGCAAACGTTTCTCCATTTCAGATTCCTCTTGTCCTACCAAGTGACTTTGGAACCTCCTTCTGGCAGTGGTCTGTTTCATTTCCTTTCTCTCCCATGTCTCCATTGGAACCCCAATGGCGACACCAACGCTTCCTTATACTTTTTTTAGACGATTCCTTCTCTGTTGTTTCTTTTTGCTTTTGATGAATACTATATCAGGTTCATCGCTATTTAAGATTCACCCAAGAATATGCTGACCAGGGAGATGCAACCTCGTCTTCATTGCGCATCACGTCCAGAACAAGTGAATCTAGACGAGAAGAAACATTATCCTTCCTGACTATTGCGAGAATGTCCCCCATTGTCTTGGAATTTCGCATCTGCCTAGGAGTCGGCATTTCGATGTCCTTCTAAATGCGTTCCATGTGACACGGTTGACCATTCTCATACGTTCTGCCTTGGCGACGACCTCGCTGTCAGCCTTACCATCAACAGGCCCCCTTTTTTCTTAGTTCGTCGCAATGAGGTCAGACCGTGGCGGCAGAAACAAGCAAGACCAAGGACCTGCCATCGCAGTCTTGCATGGAAGTATATCCTCGTGATTCAACGACCCCTGAATATGCGTAATGGGGAAGATTGTCTGTATCGTCCCTTAAGCTAGTCTTAAATCTTACCTTTCAACAAGCAACAGCCGGGCTAGCTCAATCGGTAGAGCGTGAGACTCTTAATCTCAAGGCTGCGGGTTCGACCCCCGCGTTCGGCTTCATGGTTTCCTATTTTTGGACTGAATAGTAGAGATGTGTGGTTATTTGAAAAAAAAAATTTTTTTTGTAGCTCTACAGCGTGTTGGCTGGATATGCTCCACTGTGGGTTCGGTGGCCCGTCGTATCCCGGAGGGGAGCAGAACACTTTATTTAGTTCTCGGATATAGGCGAAGTGAACAGCAATCCATGGATTGCTGCGTATACTATCCATACTGGGTTGCTGCCAGAATTATCTGGCGTCACCGGACTGCTTACTATCAGACGGATAACCCGATCAACTGGCGCATCTTCTGTCTGCGAAGCTGTATAGTCTCGACTGGCGAATCATGAGGTATCCGCCCGAGATTTCTTCTTGAACCACCGAGAAGCTGTCCTGTGATATAGTTCAAGACGTTTCCCGCCCCGGTCTAGAGGTCTCCACGAAAGTGCATCCCGTAGGAGATGTTTTCATCCTTCCAGGCCTCGATGGTTCCTGAAGTACTGTAGACATCTGGCGGTTGCGTTTTTGCCAACAGGGTACTTGTTGAGGACTTCTGCGAGGCACACTTTGAAGAAATGCGGAGTGAAACGGAAATTTCTATTTTGTCAAGAATTTGAGATCTAGAGGGAGAAGATGGATGTTGAGACTTTTGGGCTGGTCGTCGTTGAATTGGTCCTTTTTTTCCAACTGACGGCCTATTTCCCCCTAAATCTCCAGTGGAATTGCTGGCGTGGCAGCTGAGTACCGGCCATTCTGAAGAAAGGGTCGCTTTCCGATTGCGCGACCGTCTCGAGAAGAAGCAAGGATGACTGTCGAGAACTAATGATGACCTGAGCTTGGAGGGAGAGTATTGAGAAGGTGATTACGCCATGCTACTTGCTATCCAGTTAGGATGAGTCTCATCTGTTGTCTGCGACGGCCAACAGGAATAGGCAGACATCGCTTGTCTATCTTCTACATGTCGAGAGTTGGTTGATCAGCTGACAGAATCCCGAGTCAACCACGGAGGGACGAAAGGGGAGGATGGCCAGTTCAAATTGTACGCGATCGTCTTCCTCGTCATTGCCGTGGCGCTCTGTATAGGAGGATGTGGACTTTTACCGGCATGAATGAATGGCACGGTAAACGAATTGCCCATCAAGTTCTTGAAGGAGAATTGATCTATTACCTCGGCAGGAGGTCGTAAGAGCGAAGAAGCGCAGTGTACAGACTTGTCCGTTAATAATTGATTGAAAAGAGAGTTGCTTGCATTCTGACGTACACACTGAGAGAAGGAATTGCAGGCATTTCATACAATACTGAGACACATCGTTGACTTCTTTTGTAGTGTTGTTCCTCAAGGTTTCTCAGCTACATGGATAACAATCTTGCCTCTCGAGCGAGCAGACCGAAGCTTCTCAAATGCCTTGACAATATCTTCATACTCGAAAGTGCTGTCCAGAACCACCTTGATCTTCCCTTGCTGCACCCACTGTCCCAACTTGACTATATGCTCCTTGGTATTCTTAAAGAAGAAAATGTGATACGTCCTCTTCCCACCTCCCAGAAACCCCGGCCGGAGGAGTCGACCGGCGAAAGTCGCCATCGCAGACGCTCCAACCTGGACGAAGGGCTTTCCAGGAAGCAAGAAATGATGACATTCCCGGTAGAGATTTTCAGGGGAACCGATGTGATCGATCGCGAGACTGTACACTTGGCCATGCTTCCGTAGAACGCCGACGACATCCTCAGCCGTATAATCGATCACCTCGTCAGCGCCTAGATCTCTACAGAATTGCACATTTCGCGTCGAACAAGTTGTCGTGACATGGCACCCGAGTTCCTTGGCAATTTGAATTGCGAAGATCCCGCACCCGCCAGAACCGGCATTGATGAAAACCTTATCCCCCCGCGAGACATACGGCACGATAGACTGATAGGCCGTCTGGCCTGCAATCCCCAGAGCTGCAGCGTGGTCCGGGTCAACTCCCTCCGGCAAGTGAGCGATCTCGCTCGTTTTGGCCACGAGGTACTCCCCCAGCGAGCCGAACTGGGATGGTATCCCCAGACTTCCGTAGACCAGTTGGCCGGGCTGGAACTCGGTGACGGCGGGGCCGGTGATGACGACGCGGCCGCAGAAATCCATGCCTGGCGATGCGGGCGTGGTGAGGATCACTTTGGTGATAGCGCCCATTTCTGGCACCTTGTAGTCGGCAGGGTTGATTGATGCGGAGATCACTTGGATGAGCACTTGGTCTTGTCGGAGAGTTGGAGGGGTGCGGGCTGTTGCAGAGAATGAAAGATTTTTCTCAAGCCCGCCTGAGGTGCTGCTGTACAGCCATGCCTTCATTGTGGAAGGCAGAGATAGTTTGGTGTCTGCCATGTTCTCGAGTGTTGGTTAAGGAGTTTGTCAGCAGGAGACGTTGACGTTCCTTTCTCGCGTTTGCCTTGCAAACTACTCCGTAGATTGTGAGAGAGGTGGATATCCTTAGTCAAATCCGCTAAAATCCAGGTGGACTCGAGTATTTCAGAGAAAGCTTGGATTGTCCGTAATAGCTACACAGAAAATGTTACAGGCGTGTTTGAAGTTGGGGGAGTGTTTCAGAACTGCGACGTAATGGAGGCGAAGCCTAGACCCCGTGAGAATTCTCGAGGAACCCATCTGTAAATTATCGTCAGGAAAGGATCTACACTCCTCTTTTCTGCATACATCTTTATCGCTGCTTATACGGAGTATAACTATTTAGCGGTCAACGGGTGGATATGTCATGATGAGATATATACCCATGCCGCAGTGCCAATGCTTCTCAGCTTGGACCGAGAGGACAAGATCGTTGTAGGAAAAAGCTCGGATTTCTAGGCAAGTCCACAGCACCGAAGCTGAATAATAAGCTTCAGCATCATGTGCCTGTATTCCGTACAACCGTTCCTTCTGCGACTGTGGTTCATCCATCGCTGTGTGCCTTGCGGTGTCCACCAAGACGGTTCTCGATGCACCGTCACAAAGTACCCAGTTTGCAATTGAACAGCAAGAATAAGGAGAGCGAAGTTCACAGGCATATTGGAGCCTTCGGTGCGCTGATCGTCGAAAGGCGTTCTCCCAAAGAGGAAAAGCGTTCTGTTTTTGGCAGGCCATTGCAGCAATGACATCACCCGCCCTGGAAAGGGATCGATTCTGTTTCTCTCTTTTTTATCAATTGCTTTGTATATAAGATCAGCAACACCAGGAAACTCAATGATGCTACAAGCAAGGAATCCTGGTTTTCTCCTTTGAACTGCTGACGACATTACCTTTTTTCGCGTTGTGGACGACAGATCACTCATTCCAACACCAGAATTGACCAACCCTCCTTAATCCGCTGCATCTGAACGATCGAGACCCAACGCCATCTCCACTGCCAATGGGGCTTGTGCCGGTTCCATATCTTAACTTTTACCTCGAAGAGTCATTGTTATCGAAGCACTGGAATCATGCCCCTGAGTACCGTCGCTCTGGGTGCGGCCCTCACACCGACTGTTCTATCTACCGGGATTCATCATGTGGGTTCCGTTCCGATCTGAAATCCCAATTGTTCCCTAACTGATTCTATCGTTGCTTACTTTTGGCCTGTAATACAGTATCTGCATCGCAAGAATCTTCACAAGAAACCAACAATCCATCTCTCATACGATGAAGGCATCCACATCATTCGCGGCTTTCTCCAATATGCTGCCAAACATACCGTGGAAGACCTCCAGACATTCTCGAGTCAACCGGTCCCCAGTCCGTATTGGGTCAGATTAGAGGATGTGACCATCCCGGAGAAGTACCTATCATCTGCCGCCAAGGCGATCATCGACGAGTTAGGCCCGAAGGGTATAGCCCGTGTGGGAGGGAAAGAATGGTGGCAATGGCGTGGACCATCTGGAGATCTCAAGTGTCAGTGGATTGAAATGCGATCGGATTACAACGCAAGGAAGAAGTCCGGAGCCAAGTGCAGCCGAATCATGCTTTATGTCCATGGTGGCGCCTACTTCTTTGGTAGTATCGAAACCCACCGGTACCAGATGCAGCGTCATGCAAGAAAGCTTAAGGCGCAGGTTTTTGCACGGCAAGTACACCATGTCTACCAATAGTGCAAACGAAGAAGCTAACCTGTCTATAGTGAGTTGAAACGAGTTCAGAACCTGTTGGTTTGACTTCTGCTTCTAACATCGTTTTAGCGTCGTACCGGCTGTCTCCTCAATTTCCGTTTCCCTGCGGTCTCCAAGACTGTCTGGCGGCCTATCTCTTTCTTCTAAGCATGCATGAGCCGACGGAGATCCTTCTAGCGGGTGACTCCGCAGGAGGAGCTATGATACTGTCGTAAGTACGATGACGGAACACAGCAGATAGCCACTGCTAATGAGACCACAGAATGCTTGTCACACTTCGTGATCAAGGCCTACCATTACCCGCCGGTGGGATTTTGATATCTCCCTGGGTCGACCTTACTCATTCATTTCCCAGTATTGTTCAAGACAACCCTGGCGATTATCTTCCGCCGCATGGTTTCAGACATAAACCTTCTCAAGCATGGCCGCCACCAAATTCAGACGAAGTCCTTGCACTGAAAGAGGCCGTCTCACAAGGAAAGCCAATCAATGGTGCCGCGAAGACCGCTATGCCAGAGGAGAAGACTCCGGCCGAGGAAACCGCAGTCAGAGGCTACGAAATCCATGAGAAATCAGCTTCAACTGCGGAACCTGCTTACCCGGGCCATCAGGAAGGTTCTAAACCCACAAAAGAAACAGGCGCTGCACATTTCATCGCCGATAATGTTTGCGTCGATATAAATGGAAAGACTGTTGAAATCAAAGACCAGATTCATATGTACACGACTAACCAGCTCCTGTCGCATCCTCTCGTCTCACCTATTCTCCAACCATCACTCGGTGGTCTACCGCCTCTTCTCATCCAGAGTGGCGGAGGCGAGATGCTACGGGACGAGCAGTTCTACCTTGCCCACAAGGCTGCCAATCCAACAGCTTATCCTCCAAGCGATGTCTATCTAGACGAACACGACCCAAACCGTGAGATACTCAACAAGTACAAGCCCACACATGTGCACCTCCAGGTTTGGGACGATCTTTGCCATGTTGCTCCGACTCTCAGCTTCACGCGACCAGCCAAGTACATGTACCGTGCCATTGCGCAATTCGGAGCGTGGGCATTGGCTCGTGCCCAAAACACTTCCATTGACAGAATGAATGATAACGACATTTCGTCGGTCTCCTCCAGCGGCACAGACAGCCCCGAGACAAGCGCAAAAGAACCGAAGCAGAACCCGATTCCCAGACTTGGCGCGTCGTCCGTTGGAAAGGCTGGAGATCCTTTACCGCACTTCTACAAGCACATGATCCGTCAAAGAGTCGATAAAAACGGCCACGTCTACCCGCTCGACCCGCCCTCTGCGTATCCTGTCCTGCAGATTCCGCCGTCGCAAATCGGTGCGATTAACCCTCAATTGGTCAAGAAATGGTTGAACGCAAAGAGTGAATGGGACGTCAAGTTCGCCAAAGAGAAGCTGCGAATGCAGAAGCAACGGATGAAAGAAATCGTGCACGGCTTCCAGGACTTTGAGGGCGAATCGCCGCCTCCCAGCGCATTGGCGGCCAGAAGAGCGGCACCGGGTGCCATCTCCAAAAAGCGCCCAAGGAAGGGTTACGGTATGATGATGTGGAGTAAATGGGCCAGTAAGCAGGATAAAGAAACCGTGGAAAAGGAACACCGAGCAGAGGAATCCGGCCGTCGTTCGACGACAACGAGCGTTGAAGCTAGACAAGCCTCTGAGCATGAATCCTCCAGTGATGAGCAATAGCCAACGACAACGCTGAGCGAACAGGCCCCGTTGGTCAAGACCTTATTGTCACTGATGCTGGACAAGCAGTCAATGACAACAGAATGAATGGAGAAAAGGGAACGAATCAAACTCCTTCCAAGGAGATTGCTGCTGAGCCGCCTGCGCCAGCGTCTGATGAGCCACGACCCTCCGATTTCCTGGGCCCCACTATCGCCTTCACTGATGGCGACGACAAGAGTTCTGGGCTGGAGAATGCTAGCACCAGAGCCCTATATCATGCGGAAGGCACGATCCCAATCACCTCTGACGGTTCAGTGTTGCAACACAAGCTTCGATCACCTTCCTATGCTGGATCAGGCACCGGTCTGAATGGCACAGCATCAGAACGTACGGATAACGCTAGCGCCATCGGTGACAGGGACACCATCACGGTCTCCAGTGCAGTCACGGAAGCAGATGTGAATGCCAATGCCAGCACCATGGCAGTCGTTGATGCGAAGGGCGTCATCAGCTCGAGCAGCAGTGGGAGTCCTGGTATTCCCTTGCCAGATCCTAATGGGGCACAAGCTAAAGAAGATGACAAGCTCAAGTCGTCTCGTCACCGGCCGGGAATGCCTGAGAGAGAGGCTTTCCAAACTGCTCAAGAACATCTGGATAGCTAATTTCATGGCGGCAATGCTCAGGTTGCTGCTTGCCGCGTCACCTTTACTGTCCTGATTGTGGCGATTTCGATGCCACGGAACTTGCAGGAATCGCTCTTGATCTCAAGATATCCAGATTACCATGTGGCAGTGTTAATATGTATGCATTGGGATATATGTGCATTTACAATGACTGCCATTTCTTTCATTGTTGATATTCTCCAGCTTTTGATTGACCTCTCGTTCTAATTCTCATTTTCATTTGTCAAAACCCCTGTGTACATTGGAAACATTCATTTAGAGATACATGCATGGCAAACAGCACATTGCCAACTCCATCACATAATGTACATTGTGCCAATAACTGAATGATAATACTGAATAACCATCATATCCCGTAAACGCCTGTTTCCTTCGGCCAGATCATCATAAACACAAGTCATGCAAAGTACAAAATCTTCAAGGACAGTATACAGCCTTGATGCACGCAATCACTGCCACTCCAGACCAACCTTACGCGCCACTTTCTCCGCAACATCCAAGAATGCCTTCCGTCTCACACTCCGCTCATCGCTCTCCTCCGCCACAACCGTCGGAACACCTCGATCTGCATCCTCGCACACCCTCACATCGAGCGGGATATCACCCAGAAACTCGATCCCATGCCGTTTACACTCGGCCAGAACGCCCCAGTCTTCCTCCCCTTGATGCTCGTCTGATTCTCCATGCGAAAAGATCTTCGTTTGATGCCCACACTTCGGACACGCGAAATACGCCATATTCCTCACCATCCCGAGAACAGGCACATCCATCCGCTGGAACATCCCATACCCACGGACTGCGTCCCGTAAGGCAATATCCTGCGGTGTGGTCACGATCACCGCGCCGTCGACGATGATCTCCTGGTTGATTGTTAATTGAACGTCGCCTGTTCCGGGCGGTAAGTCGAGGACGAGGACGTCCAGCGGACCCCATGAGACGGAGTGGAGGAGTTGGTGCATTGCTTTCGTGACCATGAGGCCGCGCCAGGAGATTGGGGTCGTGTCCATTGGTATATTGCCAGAGGGGGAGTCGGAAGAAGAAGAGGAGGAAGCTTGCGGGAGGAGGTAGCCCATCGACATGGATTTGAGGCCGTAGTTTGTCAAGGGAATGAGGCAATTATCTGTATTTTGCCGGGGAAAGCATCAGAACATATCGCTTCCTTCTTCTTCTTCTGTAGAGATTCCGTTGGCGGTGTGAAAGACTCACTTTCGTCAAGTCGAGGTTCGCCAGACAGGTTGAGAAGAGTTGGTATTGACGGTCCGAAGATGTCTGTGTCTAGGATTCCGGTGCGGATGCCGCGACGAGCAAATGATAGAGCTAGGTTGACTGTATGTATTGCAATTCAATGAGCCAATTGCTTTTCTGATTGACCAAGCAATATCAGTTGCCGATCATATCGATCGACCGCATCGCAGGAGAACTTTGAAGCAGTGACACGTGCGTAGATGAGAAACAGAAGTCGAGCAGTCATACCTGCGATTGTGGATTTTCCAACCCCCCCCTTTGCAGAGGAAACTGCAATGACCTTGTTCACATCGCGAATCTTGCGCTTCTCCGGCAGACCGCGGCGGCGAGGGAAGGACGGCGGGGTGCCGGAGCGAGGAAGGCCCTGTAGAAGAAGGGTTCAATTAGATGATTGTATAGCTCTTCTCATATTGATGAGAATAATAAACAAACCAGGGGATTGTCATGTTGAAGCACCCGGAGTGTTGAAAAGAAGCTCCGTCGCATGCTGGACTTGTGACACTGTGATTGCAATGGAACAGACAAATAATGTACACAGCTTCTACAGAGTACCTCTCTATAGTACTGCCCCAAATGGAATGTTGTTCACAACCGGTTTAGTCCTGCTGGGGCAGCGTTGCTGCTTTACCGTATCACGTGAGGCTGTGTAGACGGAGCAGAAGACAGCCAGGGGAAGCCTGCAGAAGCTGAGGAGAGCAGCAGACAGCAGGGCACCAGCGCCACGGGAAGCCCCAGAAGCAGACGCGAGCACAGGGAAGCAACACAGCAGCGAAGGGGAGTTGGCCGCAGTCCACTCCAGCCGAGGTCGGTCAGCAGCGGAGAAAAGGTCTATTTTTAGCGCTACAGCCTTCGGCTAAACTTTCCCAGAGTTTTTTGATCCTAATCTACGTCATCAATCAGTCGAGCAAACACAATTCATCAATGGCCATCCTGCAATTCTCACAGGGAATTCACTATAGCGGCTTTACTGCACATTAGGTAGTAACTGAAGAGTATTATACAGTAAGTATGACTCTTATTGACTGTATCTTTCCCTATCCCATTCTGTTTAATCCATCATGAATTTCGGGACCAACTTGCTAACATTTAGAAGAGGCAAATAGGATCAATGATGACCTTCATCTGCGGTCTACTACTCCCTGGACTCCGCCATTCTACGCACTCGAGATCTTATTTAGACTCCTACCGAAAATGTCTAGGCCAAATGAGCAGCAATGGAGCAAGTAGCTCTAAAGATCCGCTCCCTATCTTAAGACAGATGGTATTGGACCTTATTGCTGGAAGAACCACACACATACTTTTGGTAAGATTTTCCTACTGTAGGGGTGGAAGGTTGCGGCGGCAAATAAAGATGGAAGTTCATGCATGGCGCAGCTGGTGACCGCTATGTGTCCTAAACAGGAGGTGTCTCAATGCAAGCGGCAGGCATCTGTGTTCTGTGAGATCCATGGTGGTCTTCGGTCACGAAGATGAATCTCTCAGACTTCCATTCCCGGACATACCATTATGCCACAGTTGCAGGAGTCTCGTGGTATGGGCATGTCTCTAGACGGCGGTGCATTGCAAGGGTCTCCGACCATCAGCTAAGGAAACCAGAAAGCACCATACAGGCTGCTTGAAATGAGCAGAGATTGCGGCCATCCGTCTTTAACAACAAGGCTGGGTGCCATCTGATGGAAAACCCAGCTTCATACCAGCTCCTTCCGAAACCTTAGCCAATTACTCTTAAGCTCATCAAGACGTCCGGTGTCCCGTCTCCCGTCACTTGAGTCAGTCTTGATACTGCCGATGGTTATTGCTCCACTGTACCACGAGCATTGCCTCTATAGGGCAGTTGAACCGTTCCTGCGTTACCATCGATTATGCTTCTGGCTCGCCACTTGGCTACGATCAGGCTGATACAGTAAGAGATTGGGTACAACCTGCACGGTTGCATTACACAATCACTTAAGTTCAGCCTGTATCGGCTATGGGATCTTCGAAATATGGTTTAGCGAGTTATGCGAGCGGATCATGAATCATTTGATGACTGCGAGGCATTTTTTGTGTCATCTTTCCGCTGCGCGAGGCCCCTCTTCTCCTGTGGCAGAAGTATCCCACCCGGAGCCAGATACGTACGAGTCAAAAATTTTCAGCGTGGCTAAGGCAGATCCACTGTCTCTCAATGTGTAGTACAGCTTGCGTCAGTCTCACTGTGCGAAGGAGGAGTTCTATACTGTTGTTGGAACTATCTCTGTGGTTCCCTTGCTTGATTGCTGGCTACAATCCGCAGATTATGATCGTCGACGGCTGATTGGGGAATAGTCAGGGAATGCAATACTGAGGCTGACAGAGCAGACAACAGGTATTGCAAGGACACAGGAGCATATTCGTTTCTGTTTACGGGAGCCATATTCATGCCAGATGACCTATGTTCCGTGATATCAAACTGTATTGGGTGCAGCTTGGCACAGTGCGTTCGAGAACAATCAGCGGCATATGAGGGAGTAGGAGCAAAAATAATAATAATAATAGTAAGTTGTCAACCGGAGTTGCCTCCTTCTGTATTTGGATTCGTATTTGAGTGTTTCAGCACTCATTGACCTCTTGCTATGATGAAACCCATTATGTTGTATTCATGCCTTTTGATACTTGATATGTTGCAATTGCGTATTGTATCTGTTTTCAATGTTGGTCCACCAGATTGCCAGATTGCTTATATATAGGACCATTAGTTAGATAGGTTGCAAGAAGAAGAGCCTTCCTTCATTCTGATGACCCCTACTGGGATTCAATCGTGTTTGACATAAGTCAACCTAGGCGGTCAGGGTGAGGGCCTTGATACGCAATCACGACGTCGATTCTCTGCTGCAGAACTCTTTTGCTCTATATCCCTTCGGCCGAGATCCCGGTATGACCACTGCAATGGAAGGACGTCGTTTGGGGCTGCTAGACATTCTCTTCCCACAGCTACAAGAAGAAGACTCGTGGGTAGAACCTGTTCCCAGTGGTTCTGAGAAGTGCGGTTCCGGATCGGAAAGCCTTGTGCTGACCTTGGGATCTATGAGCAGAAATATTACTGCACACACTATGAGTCATTCAGAAGCTAAACATATCGACATTTTCTCCATCTAGGAGGCTTCTCACTCAGTATCAGACGACAGTACAGTACAACCTGAGGATCAATTGCCGAGTAGCAGGCCTTCAGTAGGCTGTAGCTAGATATCTTTGATGCAACCTCATATACTCTAGGTGGGACACACAGTATAACCATTAACTAGTCCTGTTCTAAAATTGGATAACTAACTTCTGTACACATACCAAAATCCCGTTCAGACCATTGGGCCCCTTTGACCTGGTGTATGTGGTGTAACTGAGTAAAGTGGTATAGGAAGGTCAAAGTCAAAATTAGGTACCTAGCCATGCATGACCATTACACTAAAATCCAGAGGCAAGATGCAGGCAAAGAATGGTGGTCATGTGTCTGGAAAAAGAACTAAAAAGGAACTCACAGAGCATCTGATTGTTACACCCACCTTTTTCATATTCAATTATAAGAACAGATAGCCTGCTCTTCCCTTTTAATAATCTGCCCTATCTTCAAACTATCTCAATCTAAACTGATCAAAATATTATATCATAATTATCCAGAATCCCATTATGTACCATCTAGCCATTATCCTGATCTATCTCATTTCCTTAGTCCTTTCTCAAACTGGTCCTGGTCTACCCTACGGCCAAAGCTACTGCCCCTCTTGTGTTGGTGTGTACCTAGCAACCATAATTTGTCTACTCGTTCATATTCATCTCCTCAACATTCCTTGTATAAAAAAACACTGACATCAACGCCTCAAAGGGACCAAGTACACTGACATAGCAACCAACCAAACTGGCTGCTGTCCTCTCGGAACAGTATACCAGCCTGCATCCTGTGTCCCTGGACCACCAACCACAACAAACCCTACCTGCCCAGCTGACAACGGGAAGGTCTATATTAGGAATGGCATCACTTACAAAGTGTACTGTGATGTGACAACCGATCTTGCACCAGATGGTGTGTTTGCTTCCCTTTCCCCTTGTATATATAGCTTTCTAGCGGCTCATATTATGACTCTAGTTGCGTATGAAACTGCAGCCAATCCCAAGGCTTGTGCAGACCTCTGTGCTGCAAAGCCGGCTTGCGCAGACTCGACTTATTATAATGGGGGTTGCTGGCAGTCTGTATGTTGATAAATTGTTTTGAATTAAGGATAAACGGGTTTGTCTGTCTTTACTAATTCCTTTGTTAGACAAATGTCCTGGGGCCGAATTTCCAGGGTAACCCTTTGCCAGGGTCTGTTGTCTTTGCCAAGCAGTAACTTTTGGGTTCTTTGATGTCAACAATAAAGATTGTGTAGGGAGTTGGGCCACAGCATCTTCTGAAAAAGCTTCAACACCTTTTAGAGGCCTTGTGTGAATTGGGTAGCAGATTCCCTTTCTTTTCTTTTTTTGTTTCCCTTTTTAAGCAGTATATAGGTCGTTACAGATGAGATACAATTGGGGAAATAAATAATTACTGCACTGTAATGGTGAATGCAAGCAAGTCTGTACCAAAACTGCATAGGAAATTAATCCTCTTGGCGGCCGATTATCCAGTCCACTAGTACCTAATCTGATTAGATTAGCGCTTCAAGATGATTGAGAATCTAAGTTGCCCGATCATTCTAGATTCTTTCAATACTGGGTCGTCCGCATGGTTGTCAAAATCGTCACTTCCGAGAAAGGCCCCGACTTTATTGCTCTGTTCCCGGCCGCGTGCCGGAGCTATGGAGTCGGTCACAATGCCTGCTTCGTCCTTTATTCCCGCTTCTCGACTGCTAAGGTCGGTAATTGAAATTGCTGGGATTGCTGGTTGTTTTGCCTCTTAGTTTGGTGTAATAATGCACCTGGAGCGAGTTCATTTTCCGGCCTGGAAAGTGCTCCGCGATTTCATTCCAGGGCAAATCCTCCTTCCCTTGAGAACATGGGAGATTCTAGTACATCATTAGGTCCGATCATCGGGATGACTGTCCCGGCGGGAAGAGGGGGTCTGGGGTGGACGGGGTGCCGAAGTGATTGTACGTGAAAAGCAGAGGGCAGCTTCCAGCTGGAACCGAACGATGTGGGCTGTGGTGGCTTGCGGGGAGGAGGGTGATAGAACTCGATATTATCAAGGTTGACCCGCATGGCTCTCAGGGACAGTGGTATCGTTGGAGTAAGGGAGTCAATCTGACAAAAGAGAGGGACAAAAATCTCTAGTATTGTGTAATGATTCACTTCCCGACCTTGTGGGAGGGAGAGAGCGCTATTTTTATAGACAGAAGGTACAAGCAATGGGCTGTGACGAAATGCCCTGTCTTTTTGTTAACCTTCCTGTTTCTCGCAACACTTCCTGCATCAAAACAGCTAGGAACTCGAGACAAGAGGAGAGTGAGCGGCTGCTTTCCCCATCACCAATCGGAGCCTGTCAACTCCGCACAGTACCTCACTGGATTCAAAGGCATCATCTCTGACGCAACAGGGCTTGAGGACTGGACGTTGACTCGCAAGCGAAATGAGTTAGTTCTGGCTCCGAGCTATCAGAGCTGAAATTGTTCGTGTTCAGAGTCAGTCTCGCGGGATGCTGTATCCACTGGTGAGACATCCGCATGAATTCCAGCGCGCAGCGCGGCAAAGCATGTAATTGTGGGATGCCGTTGGACACGGTGTTGGACACTGAGACTTCACTATCCGTCATACATGGTCTGGAACCCGTCCAGAACTCTGCGGCGCAGCAACTTCTGGCCCTGAGTGCCGTCCGGCGAAGCGAGGGTCGAATCATTCTCTGTCTCCCACCATCTGCGTGATCCCTCTCCTGGCTTCCAATTCGTCGGAGCCTCCAGAAAGCACTTTCCTGTGGCCGGTTTACTAAATGAAACGTAACCGCAGGACGAGCCCCTAGCCAGATCATGATCGATGTAGCGCCTTGCCTCTGACGCGTCCTTACAGCACTCTCCGTGCGAACTTAGCGCCCCCTGCAGCTAAGATGGACTCAACTCTGAGGACAGCAAGCCGATGAAATCATTTGAGGCATTTTTTCCATTGGCCCTGGGTCCTCAAAGTCCTGATGTCGTGCATGAGCATTCGCAATAATTGGCGGTCCACATACGTTGGGTCGAAGAAATGGTCGTAGTGGGAACCTCCCTCAGAAGCCCTTGGCCAGGCACCGCTGAATGAAGTGCATGACAGGAATCAGAAAACCATTTTGACGAGTGGCAGGCCAGAAAGGAGAGAAAATGGATTGGAAAGCTTGAGACCAAAAACTGGCCGGATCGGTGCCCCAATCCCATCTGAATCATACCGATCAGAAGCAAATGGACAGACCAACAACGCCGCAGGCTTCAGCGTCCACATTCCGTCTCCCAGAGACACCAACAGCTGAGTCCGACAGCCGCATTAGCACGCTAGAGTGCGCACGAGTGACGAGGACAAGGCGGACTGAGCTGCAAAGTGTTGGCCCCATCCGGTGCCGCGAGTGGAGAAGGTGGCTGTGTGAAAATTTTCAGCTAGACAGGGGCCAAGATGGCCAGTCGGGGCTGCCGTTCATCCTTGCGCGAATTATTGAGGGGTTCGAGCGAGGGGAAAGAAAGGACGAAGAAGGGTGGTTTTCGTTGAGCGACGCACTCGATGTTTTTATACTGGGGACGCGGTGAGTCAAGGCGGTGACAGGAGACATTTCCCGTTCGGGGCGGGGAAGGGCGCCAAACCCGATCGGGTGCTGGCTAAACCCGAAGGGGTGTGGCACGGACCGGCGCTAAACCTGAACGGGGGCGCGGCCGAAAACGGCAACGCCTCAGCAATTTACAATTTTACGAAGATATCATTACTCGTCTGTTCGTATATGCTGTGGAGAGGACATTGATCTTAGTCTTGGGGCCAGGTCAAGATCAACGAGTGTCAAGAATCCTCAGCTCAGACTGTTCAGACTGTGTTGATGAAGCTATTTAATGAGCCATGACCTCTCTTCTAAAACATCATCCAGCAATTCAGAACAAGTCCACACATATCATACTACCTTCCCACCTCTCCTCGAGTCCTAAATCTCCCTGACTTGATAATCATCATGCAATTCTCCACCTACCTCCCCATCCTCCTCTCCGCCTCCTCCGGAGCCCTCTCCTGGACCGTCAACACATACACGACGTCCAACTGCGCCGCTGCCTCCCAGATGGACACCTACGGCAACACCAGCACATACCCGTGCACGAACTTCGATGTCGCGAACACGTACAAGGGCGTCATTGGGAACTTCGATTCCAGCAAAGTCTCGGTCGTCGTGTACTCGACTGAGAACTGCGCGGACCCGGGATACCTGGTCCCGAATGGGAGCTGCGCTACGTTGGATGGATCGTGGAAGGCTTCTGCGGTTAATGGCCCGTTCTGATTGAGGTGTGTATACTTGAACTATATATTGATTTGAATAGATAGGGCAGGGAAGTAAGACATAGACAGTTCTAATTCTTTCTTATGAAGGTACATATGAAATACTTTGATTCTGCTATAGATCATATATATACTTCCACTGAATGAATAGATATAACTTATGATAGGCTTCCCCACAGTAGTGCTTATCACCAGCTGTGACCCCCTTGCATGATACTGTCAGTCTTCTAGTTAATCTTGCTTCCTCCCTATTACCCCTCTTATATTACTACTTTCTTCCTCTACTGTAGACATCTACCTTCATCATTCTTACTATTCAAAGCTGCAGATAGATAGAACCAAAGACAACAACATCATGGGGTCCCCCATGTCAAAAGAGCATCGTGAGAAAGGACCTTTCGAGGAGAATCGTGGGGATACCATGTCATTCAACAGATATGCCCCGGGCCCTCGAGTCATAAGAGAGAAAGAGGATACGAGGCAGGATGAAGAGATGCGTGAGTGATATTCATATCAATCTTGATGTCTTACTTGTGTGTGACCTGATAGCACCCCCATACGAACTCAAAGAGAGAACAACTTCTATCCCCTTATGAGCAAGAAATGGGAAGATGAACTTCTCTCTGATCCGAAAGTATATACTCATTTCTCTCTCATTCATTCTCCCTAGATACTCATCTACCTATATACTCATCTACCTATATACTCATCTACCGCGTAATTTCATCATAGAACCGACAAATGAATACCTCAGGCAGGCAGGGCACAGCTTCTCACCGCCCGGCAAAACTTGCTCTGTTTGGGTGGAGTTTTTCTTGGGCCGAAAAAAAAGTCACCACTGTAACAAAAGTGAACATCTTCAGAATTCAGTTGTTGAAACACAACACACACATACCCTTCTTGTATGATGGCGCCAGGTAAATCAAAGCCAGGCAAGTCCCTGGCAGAGCAGATCGCTGAATTAGAAGATCCGACTCCTAAAGGTAGAGATTCAATGGTCGCGATTTTTTTTTGCGCTTCCCAGCTAACCATCCTCTCGTTATCTGCAGATTTCGATCCCGAAGATTTGGACTATGGCCGCGGAAGTGATGATGACGAGACTGGAGCGGCTGTCGATGGCACTGCTGGAAGGGAGCACTATGAAGTTGTAGGGTGAGTTTTTAGAAAAGTCTTTTTTGAACTTTTGCGATGAGTTGTCTTGTGTCGGATAAATCCTGACTGTCCATCAGGAAAGGAAAACTTCGCAAGCAGGATCCGATCAACTTGGGGAAACAATATACGGGATCGCGGATTAGCAGAGATGCACTCGAAGCGGAGAGTGATGACGATCCCTTCCAAGCTCGCTCAAGCGACGAAGACGAAGATGACGAGGACGAGGACGACGATCAGGACGATGAGGAGATGGAGGATATGTCCGACGAAGAAGCGAATGGTCTTCTTTCAGATGCGGACGAGGATGAGGAAGACGACGAGGACGGAGAATCTGCCGAAGACGTGTGGAAGAAATTGAAGGCCCTGAAACAAAAGAAGCAGCAGCAACAGCCCCAAGCGTCTAAGAAAGAAGCTAGAGTTGAGGATATTGACACGGATGAGTCCGACAGAGAGGGTGGAAGTGAGGAGGGGTCCGACGACATGTCTGACGAGGACGATGAGGAGGAGGATGAGGACGAGTCCGAAGACGAGAAGCCCGCTCGCAGCAGGAAATCCAATAAAGGCTCCCAGACAGATGACCGCGAAGAGCTGCGCAGGCTGATGGCGTCCGATCAGAAGACCATTGCAGCGACTATCTCCCAGGCGGCCAAAGCAGACGCAGCAAAAGGCAGGGCGGTCAAACAGCAACGCTCGACCTTCGATGCTCTTCTCAACACGCGCATCAAACTTCAAAAGGGAATGACCGCGATCAACGAGCTCTCTATCGCTACAAAGGACGCTGACGATCTCGACGAAGAAGCAATCAAGTCAGCGGAGTCAGCTGCTTTGGCGCTCTGGTCTACGCTCGAAGAATTGCGACTTGCTCTTGCCGATGCGCACACCAAGGATGAGTCCAAGAAGCGCAAACGACCAGCACCACTATCACCCACCGCTTCGCCAGCCTCTCTCTGGAAGCGAATGGCTGACCTCGAGTCCGACGCCGTTGCCCACCGACGAGCCATCCTCGACAAATGGTCTCTCAAAGTTCGCGGCTCAACCACCACTCTCCCGAACGCTCGTGGGAAACTCCTCGGTGCCAGCTCAGGCGGCCAACAGACCATCACCGCAGTCCTGGACGCGCAGATTGCGACCGAAACAGGCGAACGCGCGGCCAAGCGCTCCCGAAAGGAAACAAAATCCAACACCGACGAGAATCATCATGAACCTATCTACGACGACAACGCGTTCTATCAATCTCTCCTTCGCGACCTCGTCGAGCAACGCATGTCCTCCTCCGACGCCATCACCAACGGTATCGACACCTTACATCTCCAAAACCTACCTTCGCGCCTCTCCTTACACCCCATCACGGGCATGCGCAAGGACAAGGTAAAGAGAGACGTCGATACCCGTGCCTCCAAAGGCCGCAAGATGAAATTCAATGTCCATGAGAAGTTGCAGAATTTCATGGCGCCCGAAGATCGAGGCACATGGTCTATTCGCGCGAGGGAGGAATTCTTCGCTTCTCTACTCGGGAAGACGGCGAGTGGTCTGTTGCGCGAGGGAGATGATGAAGATGTTAGCGGTGGGGAGGATAGCGACGAGGATCGCGAAGAGGGAGGATTGAAGCTATTCAGAAGCTGATTCGGAGAAGGTTTTGGGCATTTTATTTTACATCGTACAGATGGTACATGAGCACTTTATGCGGATGTGGGTACTGCATTGCGTTGTATATGGTCTGTATCATATCATAGGACGGAGTATTTGGGAACCCCAAAAGAGACACGAAATATGACTGCATCTTGACATGCAAGAAGACATGCATGCTGGTACCCCTAGTATCCTATATTTTCACCCTTCTCTGGAGGAGATTTCTCATCATGATGTAGTACATGAAAGGGAATTTACACATTCCTAGGTCACCAGGTCATATTTTTACAAGTAATAAGCAGCCAGCTCCTAATCATGCACAAAAACCATTCTATGAAGGTACAGACCATATACAACGAAATGCAGTATGTTGAAGTTCAGACCCCTTCTGTAAATAGCCACATTCTTAGTGACCATTTGTGTAGGCAAAGACTTCTTTACGGCTGATCGGTTTGCCTGCCTCGCTCGTTAGAGGAATCTCATCCATCAGTGGTTGCAGCTCTGACCACGGCAGGTAATGGATATTCGTCTTACTGGCTGATTAGCTATGCCACATTCTGCTGATGCTTCTCAAAATTGAAGGCATGGTTAAAACTATAAATGAGGAGAGAGTAGGAAATCATGCAACTTCATGACAGATTTTCAGAGGGCCAGCCTCCTTGAGAAAGCGAAGAATTGACGTCAAGTGACACTATAAAGATAGAGTAAGTGCATCTCAATAGCTCTATTGAAATAGGTATATACACTACTTATAGGCTTAAAGCCTATATCAACAGCAAGAGAAAGAAGAGGGGGAAACAGTCTGCCTCTAACTTAAGGCCAGTGAAGCCAGTCAGTGCTGTCTATTTAAGAGGCAGACCCTCTTTGAGATATCAAAACTGAAAAAGCCTTCCCAAGGGGCTCTTATGCAGATATGACCTCAGTCCTAATGTAAGAATATGTCAAGAAGAAAAGTTGAATCAGTGTCATCCCATATAACCCTTGGTAAGATCCAATACCCAAAAAAAGAAAAATGAAATATGCAATGCAAGTGCATATCTGAATTTCCGGAAGAAATTGCCCGATCAAACGCCCAGCCAAAACGCTTGTTTTCTGTTAAGAAATGATCCAGTCAAGCCATGGAGAGGAACCAACACATGAGATGGCTTTCGCGCTTTTGTTCTATTCCATCGAGTACACAGGCAGCGTATCGCCGTGCCATGGACGAGCCCAGCCAAATTGCGTAGTCTTGGGAAGTCCAAGCATCTTCTCACGGACAGCCTTCTGCAGATTGTCTTGTCGTTCTTCCTCTTCCTCAAGGGAGAGGAAGCGAGGATGTCCGTTCCAGTCCACGATGACCGCACCGCTGATGTCATTGTACAACGGTAAACAGTCCATGGGATTGTTTGCTTCCGAGCACATGCCATTGTTCGATGTTGCTGGTTTCGCGATTTCTGCCGTCTTTTCTTGTACAAATTGGTTGATCGCTGAGGGAGACGCATCCATAAACGCGACATGACTCGCAGGAGGATCCATATCCTGCCAGAGAAATTCCATCTCTTCCTCCGAGCAGTCTGATTGGGAGTCCGATATGAGTGACGGTGCTTTCTCTTTCGTTGACGTTTCTCGTCCCCATTGATCTTGTTCGCAGTATTGTCTCTGTTTTGCTCCACTGTGGCTGTTGATAAGACCTTCTCTTCTCACGACCCCGATCTGACATTGAGGCACTGCTGGTGACGGAGACGGTGCTGTGCCAGATCCTTCTGGTGACGTGTCCAGCAAATCCGATAATGATGTTTTCGTAGTAGACTGATCATGTTGCGATGTGAAATGGACTCGAAGAGAGTGCCAAGGCGCAAATATACTTCGGAAAGAGAAAGGCATAGTTGTAACCTTCAACGAGTGAGAAATGTTGAACGAGCGACAAATAAACAAAACGATCGAATATAGCTCTTGCAGCGCTAATGAGATTTTCAATATGTGATGCTAGGGATGTGCTGGTGTGTATCTGCCAACGTTGTCGACGAGAATCGGTACCACCGGTTCGGGTTGCCTCCTCAATGGGCAGGCGCGACCTGACAGATTGATGGCCTTATACAACGATGGAATATGGAAGGAATCAAGAAGCAAAAAGATATTTATGGTGCAAGAGCGACTTCCGAGCAGTGTGCGGCGGGGTTGATCCTTCAATATCTCGTTGTGATCTTCCAGAACGGGTATAGAGTTGGAATGCTCATGCCGTGGTGACGCATAGAATGCTCAAGACTCAAACGAGAATGTAATTACCGAAGCATGCCAGAGCCATGGATTACGCCCATTTCTGTAAAGAGTCGGGCTTATAATCGAACCATTGGTGTTTCAAGGCACAGTAGATATCAGTTTGACGTGTGTTGTGACCATTGACAAGTACCCTCTCGAAGGCACAGAGAGACCATCTCTGCCACTGCGATATTTTCTCTTGCGGATTTTCCAACTTTTATTCCATAGAGAGAATTCTCACATTTGATTCCTTCATGATCGCCGTGCAGCAAATGAAAACTGGGGATACGAGGGCACGGTCATTGATCGTCATCCTCTCTGGATTGCCGCATCCGGCAACTTTGAAGCCAGACGCGTGGCTCATCTCCACCAGATCAGTTTCACCTTTCAAAATGGCCGTTGCTAGTTGTAGTGGCCTGTCTATCAGTCAGTCTTGACGTGTCGGTACTTGAGCAGCATTTGTTTGTCGAGGTCAGGCTTCGCTGTCTTAATATATATCTGGCTAAAACAAAACAAAAGGAAAGGACAATTGGTAGATCCATTAATCCAGTCCTTAAGACATTCGGCGAGCATCCGTTAAGATTGGTCATCAGAGAGCAATGTTATTGACGCTTGAGTTCAAGATAGACCTGGGAGCTTCTTTTCAGTTCAGTTTCGGATCGCCATTCATTCGGCAGTTCTGATGGTTAATCATGATCGACTTCGTCGAAGCTGACCGGCTTCTGCGCCTCGTTCAGAGTTCATCGACAGAGTCATTGAGGACATGGTGGAATGAATCTTAGATCTGAAGACAGAGCTTGGTGCTTGGGAAAACGTGTGCGTACAAGTGAAGCAAGAGCAGAGACGTCCACGGCGCAGAAAGCCTCCGTGGTGTAGTCGACGAGTTTGTATCAATGTGGAATGTTTTTTTTGGAGCAGCACTACCTCTGGTCCAATATTCTCATGGCGAGAAACCTCCAACGACTACAACGGTACTAAAAGTCCGCGCGATGCAGGGGAGCTTAGCTCAGATCGACCAAATCAGGATCAACCTGGCGATGTGAAGAAGGGTGTCGAAGTCATAGTGGACATTATCGCACAGTTGAGGTCCGCGCAGGAAAAGGAACTGCCGGCTAGACTTGTTCTGGGGAGTGATGCGGATGCAATTGCAAAGACGATTTGCGAGTCTCATATGAAGACGTTTGAGGATTGGAGAAAATCATCACCAAGACGGACCATGACAGACCATTCTATTGCCGGATAGATTGAAAAGTCGTTGCGGAAACCCTGGCGTGAGTTTCATCTAAGCAAAATCTTGTCGACGCCTCCAGCACTGCAAAGTTCTCCTGTAGTAGCGAGCTCAAAAGCGAGGTCAAAAAAAAGGAAGCAGAAAATCAAAGTAGAAAGGGCCAGAAACTGTCGATAACAAGATGCAAAGCAAGATTGATTGCGAGATCACAATGTGAAGTTTGAAGAGGAAGCAAGACTGCACGGCATGTGATCTCGGCCTGAGAGATCCATGGATGGATACGGCATTCGATTTACATTTTTAGTGACAAATCTGGGGTTGCACAGTCGTAGAGATAAGCACTAGTAACTTAACGAAGTGTTTGGATATTAGCTAAGGTTCAATATGATTAACTTAACTATACAGTAGTTAGCCTAATCAGCAGAGCAGATAAACCATGCACAAATCATGTTCACCAATGGTGTGGTCGTTTCAACTTGCAGGGTTTGCCTGACTGGGTCTCAAAAGCGTTGTTCTTGGCGCCTTTCAAACACACACACAAGCAAGTCGACGCGAGTCAGCTTGGACTTAGTCGACTTCAGGGCAACATCTTGAGTCTTCATCGACGCAGTCCGCTCTCCGTGTGGATTTGTGCGACCGAAGGTACCGAGTGTTCATCGCTTGAGGCCGAGTGATAGACGAAAGAATTCACACCCGGCAATCCCATTCATTAACTGTACTCCTCCACCATCGGCAAAGATGGGCGGTGTTCCTTCAGTTCCCACCGATTCCTCCCGCAAAGTCGAGGTTATCGGCGCTGGCTTCTCACGCACCGGCACCGTGACCTTCTCTCTGGCCATGGAGAAGCTGCTGGACGGGCCGGTCATGCACGGCGGCACGCAGATGCTAGGCCGCGAGGATGGTAATGAGCTCTTCTTGACTCACTCCGCGCTCATTCCTCGCTCTCCAAACTTCCACCAGTCTGAGCGCTAACAAGTCCCTCAGCCTACGTCCGGAAATTGGACGCAGCCTACCGCGTGCGCCACGACAAGCCCAAGCTGATGGCTGCGCTTCGTGAGCTTACCGCCGGTTTCGTTGCCGTGTGCGATGTGCCCGCCACGCAGTTCGTTGCCGAACTGGCCGAGTTGTACCCGGACGCCAAGGTCATCTGCGTGACACGGGATCCTGTCAAGTGGTGGAAGAGTGTCGAGGGCACCACCAACAAGGTCACGCCGGCGTGGCTGTCTGTGCTGCTATGGCCGATCCCGGGCTGGCGCTGGTTCCCGCGCCTCGTGGCGCACATGGGCGTGAGGTAGGCCTCCTCCTGGTGTCCAGCCGCACGAGGCAGGATATGTAGTAGAGACGGGGGCGGGCTGACGAACATGTGCCATAAGAGGACAAGAGATCATGCCGCCAATAGCGGGCCCTGGTGCGTTTTCCTCCCACCCACTCTCGTTCCCCACTGTTCACCGTCTTCTTCGTGGGTTGTACTAACGCTCTCTTCGTCTCCATAGAACTGATGGCTCGGCACATCGCGTACGTTCAAGCCTCCGTGCCCGACAAGGAGCGGCTGTTTTTCGTCGACACCAAGGACTACGGCTGGGAGCCGCTGTGCAAGATTCTGAACAAGCCGATCCCTGATGCGCCGTTTCCCCGAGCTAACGACACCGCGGCTACGGAGAAGGTCCAGAAGAAGATCTTGCTCACGGCGCTGGCTGTATGGCTGGGCATCTTCGCCGCGGTGGGGGGATCGGTCAGGTGGGCATGGCTATTGTTGAAACGGTAGTACAACCTGGCTGAGAAGGCCGATAAAGTGCAGGATATTCGTTGATGACAGCACCTGTTGATTGTGCTTTTTGGTGCAATGCAGTGGGAACAAAATTCAAGGTTGGATCCCGATACGTATCACAATCAAGCTGGATGCGACAGGTTGTTGGCGAGGCATGAGCAGCACACTGGCGAGCATAGGCATCTTTGTCCTCGAAGCTCGTTGTCGCTTCCAACCGATTTTTGATCTTCTCGACAGTGTCCTTGCAGAAATCACGTAACCTTATATGGGTACCTGTATGGGCTTGGTAACCAATTCTGGACAGTTGCTTCTGATACGTATAGAAGCTTTCACAACGATAAAGTCACTGCTTTCTGGGAAATTCTGTCCAGGTCAAGGATGAGACGTTGGACAAGAAATGCTGGGATATATGCGAAACTTCCCCAAGTTATATATATGTATATTATTAGATCTGTGAGCAATACTCTCTCTCTATCACGTCATTCACGAAACAAGCTAGCATCTGCCTTTGTGGCTTGGCGAGCCCATCTGTCTATAAAACATCCCACGGGAATCCGAAGTACAGTTCACGTCAAGAAATCTGTCAGATCCACGAAGATCTGACATCTTTTAGCTGATGGATCTGAGATACTAACTTATGTACTTGACGCGCAACAAGATGCAGACCAACGAGACACCACGTGACTGTGCTGACTGGCGTCACAGTGTCATTTCATTTCATTTCGTTTCGTTTTATTTTTATCCCGGAAACAATCTGATCTGTGGCGGTTAGTTTGAATTGAAGCACGCTGACACCTCTGCCAGGGGGGTCATGATCATTAAATGGCTCAAAGTCCGCAGCAAGAAGGGCCGTTTTCCATTCTTACTTCCATCATTTATTATTGACACATCCGCCTGCGGAGGGATCCCACTGAAAGCGAGCCAGAATGCTTTCGCCGATTCTCCTCGCAATCGTCCCCGTGCTGGCGGTCTTCGTGTTCACCCAGATCCGCTACTACCGATTCAAGCAGTATGCGGCCTTCCCGCAACTGAGGCCCTCCCTGCTATGGGGCCACATGAAACTGCTGCATGAGTTCATCAGGCGCGGGCAGCCCAACAGGCATCATGGTGCGTACTCTCCGTAGGAAATACATCTATCAGGGCTTCTGGGGAACAGGTAATGATTGTGCAGCATAGATACCGTGTTTTTGGAGATTAGCAAACATCTCGGCAACCCTCCATTGTTTTTACTAGACCTTCGTCCAGCATTGAAGTTTGCCTTGTGCATCGTATGCAGCCATGAGATTGCTGACCAGGTGTCGAGGGTCTCGAAGAGGTTTCCCTACAGCATGACCAAGTCGCCTACGATGGGCGCATTGGTTCATTTGATTGGGCCGCAGTCGATCCTGACGACTGAGGTGAGTTGCTCTTACTTCCCCCAGTTCGCAAAGCATGGGCCATGTTGGCCGCTATTCAGCGTTTATTTTGATCGATATTGACCGGAAAACAAAAAATCTAGGGCGAAGAATGGAAGAGCCTGCGGAAGCGGTTCAACCCAGGCTTTGCGCCGCAGCACCTCATGAGCCTGCTGCCGTGCATTCTGGACAAGACCTGGCACTTCCTCGAGCATCTCGACGGCTACGCGCGCACCGGCGAAGAGTTCTGCCTGGACGAACTGTGCATTAATCTTACGTTTGACATCATCGGTGGGTAAACATCATTTCCTTCTTGTCTAGTCTCTATCCCTGGTAGAGTCTCATTACTGATGCAAACCTCCAGGCGCGGTGACAATGGACCTTGATTTTGATGCCCAACTCGACAAGAACCGCCAGAGTGAAATCATCCGGCTCTACCGCGAGCTCGGCCTCAGTTACCGCGGCGACACCGGCCGCAGCTGGTGGATGACCGGCCCGCGGGTCCTCCTGCACCGGCGAAAGATCGCCCGCAGACTTGACTTCCTTATCAAGGAGTGCGTCAAGCACAAGTTCGCCGAGCAGCAGCATGCCCGGTCCCACAACAATGTCAACGAGAAAAAGAAATCCCGGAGCGTGCTCTCTCTCAGTCTACAAGACACGGACCACCTGACACCCAGCATCCTCAACCAGACGTGCGACCAGCTGAAGTCCTTCCTCTTTGCCGGCCACGACACGACCAGCATCCTCCTGCAATGGATCTTCTACGAGCTCAGCCGCACCCCGCGCGTCCTCAACGCCCTCCGCGCCGAGCTCGACGACATCTTCGGGCCCGATCCGAGCCCGGCCGTAGTGAGAGACATGCTGCTCTCGCCTAACGGCGAAGACCTTGTTCGCAGGATGTCATACACCTCCGCCGTGATCAAGGAGGCGCTGCGTCTGTACCCGCCCGCGGGGACGGCGCGGATGTCCGCCCCTGGATCGGGATATAACGTCCGGCTACCAGACGACAGGGAGCTGTGTCTAGACGGCCTGATCGTGTATAACTGCCAGACCATCATCCAACGTGACGAGGCCGTGTACGGCGAGACGAAAGATGATTTCATGCCCGAACGGTGGTTGGGGGACACCGACACGAGCATGCAGACGAATGTGGAGTATGACAAGGAGAAGGGCGGTGCTAGTAGCAGTCGGGTGCCCCCGAGCGCGTGGCGGCCATTCGAGCGGGGTCCGCGCAATTGCATCGGTCAAGAACTGGCGAATATCGAGGCGCGAGTGATCCTAGCCTGTGCCGTGAGACGGTACGACTTCACAAAGGTGGGCTTAGGGGAGATCGCGCGCGATGCGAACGGGGAACCGATCTTGAATGAAAAGGGACAGTATGAAGTGAAGTCGCAGTTGTACAATGTAAGCGTGGCCTTTGCTGCGTATGCTTGCGTTACGGAGCGATTGCTGACGGCAATATCAGACGAGACAGGTAACGGCGAAGCCAGTGGACGGCACGAGGATGCGCGTCAAGTTGAGCCCCAAGGCATCGACATCCTTGCTGTGAGCCTATATCTTAGGTTTCTTTTCCAGGAAGTCATGGAAAGTCTCGCAGCGACGACTTACCGACTAGTCCTGCGGAAGAAGGAGCTTTGGAAGAACCGACTCAATAATTTGGAAACGTGGAGTGTCTGGAAAGTATTCGTTCGATTTGAAGGGATAGGATTTCTTTTTTTGGCGTCATCATCAAGACTCTCCCGGCAGCTCATGGCCTCCCTTGGACGGGCAGTTTCGAAGTCCCGGCAGTTCTTTGAGGTTCGACTGCAGCAGGCTGATGCCTCAATGCTGCCACATCAACGAATCTCAACTCGTTACAGTTCTGAAGTAGTATGAAGTCCAGGAATATGAACGCGGCGTTATGGAGTAGGATCTGAATCAGGATTGACTTAATTAAGCAGTTCACCCAACTACGGTCAGAATTTGCTTTTGTAGCAGATTGCAGAACTGTTCCCTTCGACTCAGGAGAGCTCCAGTCCTATGAGAAACCAGCTAATGAAGCATGTATGTATTTGGTATATCAATGGCAATTGAGTGATTACGTCTTTCAAGACTATCTCTGGCTGGATTACTTAGTGATGATGAGAAGAAGCTCACAATACTGGTCAACTATAACTTCATCTTTGAGAGTGAGATGGAGAGATCCATCTGTAGTGATTATCGTTGATTGATAAACCCCGCATATTTCCAAGTCTCCAGACAACTTGACTCCACAATGGAAATATCTCCAGCCCATCCCATCCGTCCCACGACGCAATTTCAATCGCTCCTGTTTGGTAGTCCCTCTGGATGACCAGACTTGCTATTCTAGCAATCGTTGAGTCTCAGCTCGAAGCACGGAAAAGACACAAGACATCTCTTTTACCACCGACACGCGGCTCGTCTGGAGAGAGAGCAATGACGCCAGTAAGCCGACGCGATTAGATCGAACTATCTGGATGTTTAAGACACTCCTTTTCAGAGTCCAAAAACTACTAAGTAGAGTCAACGTCTCACTCATTAGAACCCCGTTGTTGACGCTCCCCAGGTGAAATGTTTCCAACTCTACAGTCTCGCTCGGGACTCGGTTCCTTCTGCACAACACTCCTTTCTCTATTCTCAGGGACCTCTGATCAAACGGTGTCTGTAAAGCATACACCTGCCTTGCCCCCGTCGTACCCGCTGGCAGTTCGCAATCCCTATCTTTCAACATGGATGCCCAGCGATAGGGTGCAGAATCTTCCCAGGTCAGAACCCCAGTTCTGGGCTGGACAAGACCTTACGTGGTCTGTCGTTGCGCGTGTCGACGGGCAGAGTTATAGTCTGATGGGTGTGCCTCGCTTGATTCATGGGATGAAAGAAGCAGTCGTGCACGCTGCGGAGTATACGGCGACGCATTCCATCTTCACGCTCTCTGCGGGTTCGGTCAATTTCACTCTGGACTTTTTCTCGCCGGTGGCGCCTTCGAATTATTTGCGGCAGTCGCTGCCTTTCAGTAAGATCTCTCCTTTTTCCTTTTTTTTTCATTCGAGTGACCCTTGGCGTTTTTTTATCTCGCAGAACTGATACGTTTACTAGGCTACTTGACCGTGTCTGTACTGGGTAGCGACTCGAACGAGATCCAGATCTATTCAGACATCGATGGAACATGGACTGGACGGTCGCGAGACGCTGTCCGTAACTTCGAGCAGGAGAGCAACCTCGCGATCTATTCCTTGTCTGTCAGCGACAAAGACTCCTTCAAGTATGCCGAAGATCGCGATATGGCGTTGTGGGGAGACGCGATTCTTGCATCCCGCCCTTCTTCTGGCTCCTCTCAGCTCAGTTTCCTCTCTGGGGATGCTCGAGTGGTGCGGGCGCAATTCGCATCCCATGGACGCCTGGCTGGCGATGATCCGAGCTGGGTTGCAGGAGGGGTCGTCGCTCTCGCGCATGACCTAGGCACGTTTACTAGCAATCAGTCCGTGAATTACGCCGTCGGCTACGTGAGAGACGAAGCGATCAATTACCTCGGAGAGCCGTATACCGGCTACTACCGCGCCGATTATCCCAGCGTATCTGGCGCGGTGTCGTATTTCCTCGACGACTACGAAGACGCGCTGCGGGAATCGCTCCGGCTCGATTCCCAGCTTGTCCAACAGGCCAGCTCGGCGGCGGGACAGAAATACGCGGACATCGTCACCCTGTCCACGAGGCAAGCATACGGAGGGATCGATCTGACCATCCCAAAGGAAACGCTGGACACCACCAGCGTCCTCGCATTCATCAAGGAGCTCTCCAGCGATGGCAACGTCAACACCGTCGACGTCATCATGCCCGCTTTTCCCATCTACTACGTCCTCGACCCGGACTACATCCGTCTCCTTCTCGAACCGATCATGAAATACCTCGCCGCGGGACGCTGGCGTCTGCCGTACGCCATCCACGATATCGGCAGCCAGTACCCAAACGCAACGGGACATGACGACCAGCGCGCCGAACCGATGCCTATCGAGGAATGCGGCAACCTGCTCATCTTGACCCTCGCACACGCGCGCGCCACGGGCGACTCTTCTTGGGCGAGACAGTACACCAGCGTCCTGCAGACGTATGCCGACTACCTCGTCAACAACAGCATCAACATCGCGAACCAGCTCTCGTCCAACGACGCGGCGGGCCCTCTCCCCAACGAAACCAACCTCGCGATCAAAGCCGCAGTCGGACTGAAAGCGTTCGGCGAGTTGACGGGCCTGCGCAATTATTCCGACATTGGCGAGGACCATGCCTCGTTGTTTTTCGACAACGGCCTAGGCACAGACGCTACCAGAACCCATTTCGTCCTCGAATACCCGGATATGCCGGCTTCATGGAAGATACCCTACAATCTCTACCCGGACGTGTTACTGGGTTTGCACACGTTCCCCGATGCCGCGTACAAGATGGGAGAAACGTTCTTCTCATCCCCATGGGTTAGAGGTGAATACGGCGTCGCGTTGGATAGTCGACAAGACTGGGCGAAATCGGACTGGAACATGTGGACGGCCGGCACTTTCAGCGCGAGCTCGGGTGCCAGAGCGCGCGACGAGTTCGTGAATGACTTGTGGGCGTTCATGACCAATGGGAAACATAACTGGCCGTTTTCAGATAGGTACGTTTCCACGTCGGGGAACGGAGCAGATCCTGGGGTGCCGGTACTGTGTCGTGCGCGGCCGACGGTGGGAGGTCATTTTGCGTTGTTGGCGTTGCAGGGGGCAGGGACTTTGCGCACGATGGAACAGGGGGTAGAGTTGAATCTGAATGGGGGGAAGCAATACGTCTTTGATGCTCATACGTGAGATTTTTGCGGGTTGAATGGTTGTCTTCTGTGGGAGGAAGGAAATCCAGCACTTTGGAACAAACTGATCCTATCTATCAAGAAGAAATCATGGAAGAACAAAGTCAAGGATTTACTATAACGATGATTTTATACGGAGCATATATCCATGCTGCTGTGTATATATCTTCGAGGAGATATCCAAGTGTGAGAACTATTGGAGTCTAAATGTCAATCCGATTCTCGAGCTCTTTTACATCTTCGTACTGACTCATATAAATCCCTTGAAAGCTCTACGTATAGACGAAAAGCAACAGACCAAAGCATGAAGATGAAGCTACAAGGGTATCGATATTGTTGCGTGCCCGTGAAGATCAATAAAATACAAAAGGGTCTGCAATGGCCTTTTCCCTTTCGCGCTTTCTCCACTCCTCGTGAAGCCTCTTTCCTCGCAATTCTCCTACCGGGCAGTTTTCTTCATCTCGATCTCAGTCTCAGTCTCCGAATTGCATCTCCGGCTGAGTCTGTCGTCAGCTGCCGTCTCCATCAAACCCACTTTCTAGATATCTTTAGAAATCCCCGCCGCGGCGAGCGACGGGCGCTCTACTAGGAAATAAAGGACCAAAAGACAAAAATACAAGGAGAGATGGAGGAAAATAGAATAAAGACACAGTACGGAAGGGTTTTTCACACACACACACACACCTCGCTCAGAAGAAGAACATGGGGTCGCCTGGCAATACCACAATGAAATGATAAAAACTAGGATATGAGAAGGGGAAAACAACGAGGAAGGGAACAGATAGACCACGGCAATTGACCGAATAGAAATCACAGAAAACAGAAATGTAAATAAGATGGACCTCAAGTGAATCGCGATGGAACATTACGCAACCACTTTAGGCTTCACCACCGGCGGGCTTCTCTCCGGAGGGAGTCGATGTTGCGGGAGCAGGAGAGTCTGATGTCGCAGCTCCCTTGTTGAATCCACCACGGCCTCCACGTCCGCCTCGACCACCGCGGTCGCTGCCACGGCCACGTCCTCGCCCGCCGAATCCACCACGACCCCGGCCTCCTTCGCTGTCACTGGCTCCTCCACTCTGGTATCCGCCGCGAGTGGCCACATTGGCTCCGCCGCGGCTGCTGGCCTGCCATGTGCCGGCGTTGCCTTGGCCGCGGTGGCTACCCCGATCCTCAAAGAACTTGAGGTTGGGTTTGCGTGGCTGTCCTGGTGGAGTGGGCTTCTTGTGCTCTGGAGGCTGACGATCCAGGGCAGCCTTGGCCTCTTCGACAGTCGAGAAGGTCACAACGTGATTGAACTTGCCCCATTTCTCTACCTTTACAATCTTCGCCTTGTCCTCCTCTGGGAAGAGGTCGCGAACAGCCTGCTCGCTGTCGACGTTCGATACAAAGAGTCCGTTGCTCTGCTTCTTCTCAGTCTTGGGCACAGGCGATTCCGACGCCTTCTCCGATTGCGCGGTGCCATTAGCATCGGTGGACGCCGGCTCGGCAGCAGCTGCAGAAGGCTGTGGGGTAGCTGGCTTAGGAATAACTGGGATTGGGGTAGCAGCCTTGGTCTGAGTCTGTGGCTGGGCGGCCTGCTGCTGGGTAGGGGCGGCCGCACGAGTCGGTTGGGTCTGGCCAAACTGGGGCCCCGTAGCACCAGGAGCACGAGTTGGGCCCCCCGCGGCAGCTGGAGAAACAGTGCTCGGTGGGATTCCGCCACTCACGGATACGACGGGTTGGCCGGAAGTCGACACTTGAGGCTTGCCAGTACGGTGCGCGAAGTTGAAACCCTGAGCACGCATTTCCGTGGCGATACGTCCACCCTCGATCTCGAGAACCAGATAACCAAATGCAGCATCTGCCAGGTTGAAGTTCCACATATTCTTGAAGGCGCTCTCATCAACCTGGCCAGCAGCATTGCCGGCCGCGACAGGACCGCCAAACGGGTTTCCACCATTGGCAACGGAGGGCATCTTCTGCACAACGTCAAGAGCGTTGTCAAGAAGGGTCTTCTGAGCTTCGTTGGAGGAAATGGCGGCCTCGACCTCGCTCCGGACTGTCTCCCACACGTCGTTGAAAGAAGCCTTAGATGCGGCCAGCTTGCCCCGGTAGTGATCGAGCGTAGGGTTCACGGAGAATTCGTTGTAGGAGGAACCGTAACGGAAGTGAAGACCTGCCGAGATGGAGAAGTCCGCTTTGAGGGTGACGGAGAGCTGATTCAACATTCCCTCGCGAGCCGGAGACGCGTGCGTGACAAAGATGCGGGTCTCTGAGGGATCGTAGACACGGTTGGCCGTATCGATCAACTCACCCATCTGGAGCAGAGTCGTCCACATGGTGCCCTGGCCACCCGCAATCGTGGTCTTGCCTTCACCGTTGTCGAAGAGCTTGTGCATCACTACCGCACCTCCCAAACCGAGCAGGCGCAGCTTGACACCACCTACATCCAACAACCGCGAGTTGGCCTCATCAATGATATGCAGCTTATCCACCTTGTATTCTCCCGAACGGAACTTCTCCAACACCCGAACATCCTCACAGGCACCCCAGACAGTATATACGGGCACGTCGAGGGTGAGACGCTTATCGAGAAGGAGAGGGAGCTCCGAGAGCGGGAGCTGTTCAGGTGTGAAGCGCTGCTTGATCGACTGTTGGGGAGGGATTTGCGCGATCGCGCGCTTCACGTTCTCAGGCAAGAGCGGGGAATATTGTGCCACATGTTTCAGAGTCCTGCCATAGTAAACCCAGTTAGGCTTAAGTCGAACTGAAATCTGCTCCACCTGTATCCATTCAAGCTCCCCAAGCTCGAGAAATTGACGTCGTAAAGCTGCACTTACTTGTCCGCAATGCGCTCGAGAGAGGTATCATCGTAGAACCCAAAGTCACCAGTGTGGATGATGTGATCTGCGCGGGCCTGCTTGGCCAACTCGTTCAGAGACTTGAGGTTACCTGGTAGCGATCACCGATCAGACGTCGTCAGCGTCTCCGTGTGAGTCGAGAAATTGAGTTCTTGCGTGGATTTCTCTGTACCTCTGACATCGGCAATGCACAGTATTCTCACAGGACCGTTCTGGATGATTCTGCCATTGTTGGGGAGGAGAGGCGTAGCTCCGGGAACAGGTCCAGAAGGCGGAGCACCGTTAGGAAGAGGATAGCCTTGGCCAGCGAAGTTATGAGGAGGAAGGGGCTGAAGAGCGATAGAATCAGCAAGCTGTTCGGTCTTTTCGCTCGCTCACCTCATTGTGGAGAAGCTGCGAAAAACAGAGATGGGAAAACTTACGGAAGCCATGGGTGATCGATCTATTAGGGGGAGATATGCGGCAATGGGAAAGCTTGATGGAAGACAGAAAGAAGAAGCAGAGAGAGACCCGGGTACAGGAAGCAAAAGAAAGAAGAGAAAAGCGGATGGGAGAGAGGATAGCGTCAAGAAGAAGGTTGGGGTTGTTGAGCAGTGAGCAAAGAGAGAGACAGAACCACTGTCAAGCTGGATGAACTCAAGTTCACTCAAGGTTGCTTTGCTTTTGCCTTCCTGAGGTGTCATTGTTGCCTCAGGCTACAAAACACATTTGCATTATGTAAGCAACTACTCCATAACTAAGTAAGTTAGTTAACTACGGAGTACAGAGTAGTATAACTTAACTGCGTTATGGGAAACAAAGAAGCTTACAGCAGATGGCTCGTTAAGTGATATGCTGTGTTTTTGGATATTCCAAGTCCAATGGACCATGTCTACATCATAATCAATCTTAGAGTAAGTTGTGTGATTAACAGAATATAAAGCGCTTACTTCTCAATTAGCAACATACTTGCTATATCATACTGTATTGCTTACATCCATTGTAGAAATGGGATTACCAATATATCTAAGACAACTTACAGTAGATGACACAGGTATGGCTATTAGGACTTCTCCCTACTGCTCTGCTGTTAGAAGTGATTAGTCTAAAGCACTGAGAGTAGGACTCGGAGCTTCTTTAGGTAGGAGAAAACATGTTATTGCACAGCATACTACTCAGTTCGAGAGTTGGTTATTCAGTTCTTTTTCATTTCTGATTCATCCTCTCTGTAATATTTCATTATTGTACAGAGAGACCTTAACTGGTCCAGAGTGAGAGAGAGGGAATAGAAGACTCTGAATGAGGTATAAAGAACCATGAGAGCAACTCATAGAACGATCAAATCGAAGAATCCATCCTCAAGGCATGTAGAAGAAAGAAAAAAGACAGGACAGACAAAGCCCAGTACAGAAACTGCTCACAGAAAGAGATATACTCCTGACCGAAGGTACCGAACGCAGCAGCAGATGCACCAGTCCATTCTTTTCAAATATCTTCCAGCCGTAGCCTTCCCCAGGTACATTTGGCAAAGCGAGCAGTTCCAGTAGGCCGTTCGCCATTGCCCAATGGAGTAACTGTAAATCATGGGAGCACATGCAAAAGGCTGATCAGAAACATAATAAGAATTAAGGATGAGAGGAAGAGCTTGCAAATCAATAGATATGGTCATGTAAATAGAAATAAGACGACATATTCTTGACAAGTAGATTGTATTGACGACGCCGAGAGACGCCCCAAAGATGGAAATTCCTTGTGTTCCCGTATATTCGTAACGACATATGGTATCCTATAGTAGGGTATAATGTAATATGCTGATCTGTCATGGCAAGTCGAGGCAATCATGGTCGCCGTATATCATTCAATGATTTCGTCGGCTGCGGCATGTGTGCTGTCTGCTATTTGACGCGGCCCATGATGTCTTCGACATCCTTCTCCTCGACGACAACACCGCCCTCGGAACAGCGAGCCTTGGTGCGAAGTTCTGAGCAAAGGTTGTCGACGTCAATCTCACCATTCCGGAATTTCTCCATCGATTGTAGACGATCCCTGTTGAGTGTTAGCAAGACGAAGAAGCAAAGGCAAACACAATAGAATGACGATAGTGAAAATCATACCAAATCTTGGTACATGTCAACATCTTGGACTTGTCTTCACCGGGCACCACCTCTTCATCATCATCATCCTCCAACTTGCTGTCGATCTGAGCAATAAGATCTTTCTTAGGTGCGGGCTGGCCCGCCACTTCGGTGAAATTGTGGGATGGGCTTCCCAAGTCCGGTAACGGGAAGGCGTCGTTGAAGAAGGTGCCAAAGTCTTGGGAGAGAATGGCTTCCTGCGGCTCCCGCCAGTCGCCGAATAACACCGGGTCAAAATGTCCACCATTTTGCTGGGCAAGCCAGTCAAAAGCAAATGGTTGATCTTCGGTGTTGTCTGCCTGGCCATCTTTTTGTGATGTGCTGGGGGTCTTATTCCACACAGCTGGAATGGGGTTATTGATGTTGCCGCACGCCATGCCGAGTTTCTCGCAGAAGGATGCCTCACCGTCAATGGTATCGCCTAGACCGGAACTCTCCGCACTGCCAACATGCTTTCCATGTTCATTGGGTTTCCCGACGGACGGGGAGTTGAGACTCGGCTCCGGAGAAGTGCCATTAGACGAGATCAACTGACTCTGGTGCGAATCAGATGATGAAGATGGCGAGTTCGAGTTGGAGTCCTGCGTGGATGTCGTTGACTTAGCGTTTGAATATACTGCATTTAGGTTGGCAGCGAAGCTGCCGGTCGACCCATTGCGATTGGCTGCACGGTAATCCTGGCCAGGCGCGGGAGTGCCGTTACTTGACTTTGGAGGAGCCGGGGAATTATATTGAGAACCGTATTTCGAGGCAACTTGGCCATTGGCGCCGAAGCTGCTCAAAGAGTCGCGGCCTAACACTCCAGGGACATCTTTTGACTTATTCTGGTTGGACTTGGCCATTTGGCCGTTGTTGAAGATGTGTGCACCGGGTAAATCACCGAACTTGGGGAAGTCGAAGAGGAAGTCGTTATTGTTCAAGCCATACAGGCCTCTTGAATGGGCACCTGACATGGCGCTCATGGCGGAATAACCGCTTCCACTGGTGAGCCATGAGAGCCGCTTGCGATATTCTCGAAGTTCAACTTGCAACCGCTCCACTTGGGCTCGCAGCAGCCCGTTCTCGTGATTAGCAGAATCAGAAGCCTTCTGAAGCTCCTTTACCTTTGTCTCGAGATCCCGCAAGTGTTTCTCTTTGCGTTCACGAAACGCCCGCTGCGCCGCACGATTTTGTGCCTTGCGCTTCTACGAGGACGTTAGTAGAGAACGAAGTGCAATGGAAATATAAAACCTGAAGTGCGTACCGAAGTGGGTTCCGACGTAAGTGGCTTCCTTCCCGGCTTTTTTGCAGTCTTATCATCGCCCTCTCTTCGTTTCTTGCCCGACTCTTCGTTCTCATCCGGTTTTCCATCCATGTCTTTTCTCTTTTCCCCATGCTCAGATTCTTCTGGTGCTGCAACGGCTCCAGGGAGATCTCCGATCAAGTTCTCTGCGCCATGAAAATCAAAGTCGAGGTCGGGTTGGAAGTCTAGGAAAGGACTTTCATCGTCCCCGAATCCAAAAGTACCCTGATGATTTTGGGACGAATCATAAAGGCCAGTCGGAGACACGCTAAAACTGCTGGATGACGCATGTAGGGGTGTATTCTCGAATTCGGATTTCGGCTGAGGTTTGCTAGATTCCTGATTCTTGGGTGGGTTGTTTGAAGAGAGAGCAGCGAGCAAGAGATCTTGTTCGTCAGGCGAGAGGTAAAGACCTTGGTAAAGCGAATTATAGTCTGACATCGTGATCTTGACAGGAGATGAGAAGTCGACGTCAAGGTCTCACGATTAGAAATCTGGCCGGCTCGTCTGTGTTGATGATGGCGTTCCCCTTGAAGGATACTTATGAGCTGCGGGCCGGGCTTCACGCCCGTGTATTGTCAATGATGTCGGAGGCAATTGATCAATACTCTCAAGAGTTCGACTCCCTCTGATCAAGATGGCAAGTCCTTGCTGGTCGTCGAAGTCGTCGATAGCTCTCAGCGAAGTATACAACGCTGACCAGTGTCGGAATCCACCCAAGACGTATTAAATTGAGCTATCGCCAGTGCTCAATGATACCAAGTATCAATGATTCCCAAATAATATCAGAATGTGAGTGATCTGACCCGACAATGGACAACGTGGGGGAAAAGGAGATGACGAGTGGGCAACAGTCGAATGATTGCTAGAGAACCAGAACAATGATAGGTGGCGAATCGATTCGGCCTGGTCCTTGAAATGATATCAGACTCTGTAGGACGCAAGGACCGTTCGCATGGGACGGCCTCCAAATCTTCTTCTGTCTATTGATAATGCCGTTTGGACGTGAAGAAGTGGTTGGGAAGTTGGAGGAGTGGTTGGAGACCTGGACAGGCAGCGAGACGGCCGAGAAAGAGGGATGTGGATGACGATGAGATTTAGCAGGGGCTAAGCAGCAATTGGCGCATCTAGCAGGCGAGAATCCCAGATAGTTAGGTAGGGAATGAAGTGAGCAATAGGCTGGAGAAGGACCACCTGTACTCCGTAGATGGGAAGAGATGGAGGCGACCTCGATGGAGGAGAGAGGGAGCCTGAGGCAAGCGTGAGGGGGGCAAACCTGTAAACTCCGCCAAAAGCGGCAGCAGCTTTTTTACGCTGTTATGAGTGGATTTTGATTCCAAAGCTTGTCTTCACGTCCAATGACAACCTTGAGAGGGGAGAAAAAGCAGCGCTGCTCTAAGATTGGGATTGAAAAGTGGCTGCTTATAAATCAGCTTCGGGGCGTCGGTTCTCTTCGCACCCATTTTCTTCCACACGCCATTTCGGTCTCAGGCCGCGGGACCGTCGTGTCTGGAACCGGTCTACTGCGTGCTAAGTTCTTACATCCATGGATCTGTCTCTGCCGAATATCGCTCCTAGAAGAGATACAGAATACTAATTCGTACTGCGAAGAGAATACGCTAATGAACGAGTAAGACGGACGAACAGCAAGGATGACTCATGGCACGAGGAGCCAGCCGTATCGGCGACCTATCATGGGTCGCTCTTTGTTCGTATCTACAGAGCGATCCTCCATCGCGTTGTTCTTCAACATACATACTGCGCTACGGTACGGAGTCCACCGTATAGATAGCGGTATAGTAAATAAGACTCCTGGTGGTTTCAGTTGTATCAGGAACATCATCAGGGAGATCTGAAGAGCATCAGGTACTCCACATCATCCAGGTCAAGGTCGAAGACCTAGCGGCTGTTCTGGAAGCATTCTCAAGGCATGCGTCATGACCCGCACGAGCCAGCCGCTCTGGAGTCTGACTGATGTGCTGTTTTCGGAAATGGGGCGGATATGCCCCGAAGCGTTAGCAGGTACGGAGGACGGAGTAGAGTGTTAGGCCGGTACTCCATATATCTGGCGGCGACTGGCGTTACTCTGTACTGTACGCTTAGCACCGGTTGCACTTGGTCAAGGCCGAGTGACGTGTGTCTTGAGAAATGCCTAGGTACAGTAAGAAGCAAAGCTGTAGGAGTTAGGATCGAGTCTGCAGGCATCTGCCCTTGGGCCCGTGATGCTGGTTGCCTGCAAAAGAGAAGCTAAAATGGCAGAATGCTGCTCAATTCTCATTTACCCAGGGCTATATGGAACGTACAGAGTACCTAATATATATCTAGGAGGCTAGAGCACACTCTGGAATACGGACAGAAATCAACAGGGATTTCTCCACAATTTGTACATCATGCTCCAAAGATAAATTGTCAATAGGTGAAAAAGAAACAAATTGGTGTCATGAGACCTGACTATAGTAGTCACTCTTGTTCATTGACCGTTGGTCTGTATGAAGTAACTCCAGAGAGACAACAGCCTCAAGACCCATGGGCAATTGTTCCTTATCACGTGATGAGCTGGTATCTCACAATCACCTGACACTGCCAGTCTTCCTCAGGCATGAACCTGGACCCTTCCCTTTCAGGTCGTCTACACTCTCCTCCACACTATCATTCTTGGCCCCGCTCTAAATTTCCTCATCAGATTCGTTGATCTCAGTCCATTAACATAGAAGGTCCACTGTCTGTATCTCACGTGAACTACTTCCTCAAAAAAATTCTTCTCTGTTCTGTGTGTTCTATTGGACCTGTCATCATCGTCACCTCAGCATGACTGACGTCGCAGCACTGGAGGCCGAGGTGAAGGAGTTCAAGCTTCAGGTATGTTGATCAATACTGCCCCGAGCAAGATCCCAGCTGACAAGCCATAGCTTGAAACAGTTCAATCAAGCTTGCAGGTAGACCCAGATAACACAGAACTTCAGAGTCTTAAAGCTGAGCTGGAAGAACTCATAAACCTCACTGAAACATCCATCGCCGAGCTCAAACCAGCCGCTCCCGCAAAGAAGCCATCACCTCCCCCAGCAAAAGAAAAATGGTCGAAAGAGAATCATCCAGCGTACCAAGCAGGATATCGCAAGCCTGCCATCGAACAAGCCCCCGCCGAAGAGGTGTCCACTCCCGCTTCGTTTTCGGTGAACGAGAATGTCCTCGCGCGTTGGGTGTCTGGCGATAATGCTTTCTATCCGGCTCGGATCACCTCGATCACTGGCTCATCGAGTAACCCGGTCTATGTCGTCTCTTTCAAGTCTTATGGCACAGTGGAAACGCTTACGGCCAAAGACATCAAACCCATCTCCAGCAATGACTCGCGAAAGCGCAAGGCTGATGGAACCCCAGGCTCTTCTGCACCTCAGTCACCTGCGCCCCAACCACCCAATTCCAGCGTTATTTCGGCGGCTGCCGATATCAACCCGGCTCTCGCCAACCAGGCTCGAAAAGAACCTAGCAAGGTCAGCGATGGGCCTGCTCGCCCAACCAAAGTCCCTCGTAAGGTGAAGGCAAATCGTGAGCTCGAGGAGGGAAAGATGAAATGGAAGGATTTCGCCAGTAAGAGCAAATTGGGGCGCAAGGAAAGCATGTTCCGGACAGGAGAGGGATTGAACGCAAGAGGTAATTTTCTTCCTCTCGTTTACCGTTCTTGCCTACTCGAAATGAGAAGCTGACAGGTTTTTGGGCATAGTGGGCTTCACTGGGTCTGGCCAGCAGATGCGTAAAGATCCTGCCCGAACGCGCCATATTTATCAACAAGCGGATGAAGATGGCTACTGATTGCATGAGCCTGTGCCCACCACGTGACGACCTTTCTTTCATCAGTTATCATGACTCTCCATCTGGCGCGGGCCCTACGTTTTCTTCGTGTTTCATTTTTCTCTATCGGATATTATTCGTGTTTTCATTGCTAACTGGGATATCTGTGGCGCAGATATAGTTTATTTTCTTGTTGTCTTCGAGACCTATTCCCGTACATAGATCTGGTCCTGCGGGATGCTGGTAACTCTCTATTCCCATGCATTGTTTGATCTCTGCCTTAAAATTTTCTTCATCGTTCTAATATAACTTCTCTATGCTAGAGTCCTCTGCATGCATTGTTGCCTCAGAGAGTCTTCCGTCAGGCTATGGCCCCTGCCACTTCAGCGCTCTACCACTGTTTAAACGGTTCGGCGCCCGGCAGAATCATAGCATATGCCATAGTGACACTGCTCGCTTTGTTAACCCGTCTGCGGACTGGCCTTAGCTTCCCTTGAGGTTACCTCTTTGTTAGAATACGAATACCCGCGAGGCTTGTAACCGGTAGATTCGAATATGCTGATAAATATTCTTGAAGCGAGCATTCATATCTCAGACAAAGGCGATAACTCGAAAACCATTCATACTATAAATGTCGAGGCTCATTAAAGATGGGATCCTTGGAGTCTGGAACCCGGGGTAAAACATGCATATTGCTTCGAATATGGGTCTCTACTTAACTCGATACACGACGATCGATTCGTTCTTCTTTCTTTCATACACCGATCTCCATCCTTGTCGGTCTGTCTGTGATAGAGAAACCCTATGACGATACGAGTGGTCTATTCCAGGATGTCTAGTCGACTGAATTCTTATCTTATGATGTGATATTTGGGGAAGATCAAGTGAAATCATCGATAAATATACTGACAATAGAAACAGGCGTCAAGATGATATCTCAGATATACCCCGCAATAATTAGCCTGGAGCTGTTATGATATCTCCTTATGGATCGGGAGGGTTCTTGCTGTGGAGAAGAACCAAGGGCCACAGAGTGCAACCCACAAGACTTGTTGAGATATTGTTGAACAATGCCGGTTGACTTCTGATTAGAACAAACAAAGCTTGATTACACATTGTTCTTTGTCCAGCTACTACTGAATACCATTTTCGAGAGTTCTCTCGAGTTGACGCACCACTTGGCATCCGTCGTAGTGACGAGTCTATGATTGTGTACACTCACGATGACCGCATATCTGGACCACAGGTGTACAGGAAGACTATGGGATTCACTCATTGGGCCGTTCTGGAACATTTTAACAGGCTGAGTGTTTTCTTCAAGGTGCGACTCGATGTTCCAACTGGATGGATCGATTCAAACCAGTTTGTCGGAGTGTACCTCAATGTCATCCATACAGAATGATTACCTCGTCGTCCACTAGAAAACATTCCATCGCAAACAAAGAATGCTCCCTTGGACAATCTGCTGATTGTCGCATGGTGACGTATCGCCTGTTTGACATATATATCCGAGACTTTCATGAATGGGTACAATCGCTCTCCTTCGATACCTTCGCTCCTGAACCTCCTCCTCAAAGAACAGATCCACATTCAGCATCGATTCATTGTCTCCAGGGCTCTTTTGATCGAAACAGGTATCTAGACACCGCTTACACTGCCCCCAATGCCGCGCCATGTATGCGTTACGGCTGTAGAAGGCAACACCGGATTTCTGATCGCTGAACTCCTCCTCACCGATGAGAACTTCAAGAAGCAAGTCAACTCCGTCACCGGGTTGACCATGAACCCAGATCATGATCGGTGCAAGGACCTATCGAAGCTCGGCGTGACCATTGTGCCGCATAAACCGGGCCGCGTCAGAGATATGATCAACACTATCAAGCAAAGCAAAGCAGACACGATGTGTCTGGTCCCGCCAGCTCATCGGGACAAGATTGATATCACGGCTGAGCTTATCGAGGCAACCAAGAGAGCCAATGTTCCCAATGTGCTGTTCCTCAGCTCGGCTGGTTGTGATCTGGCAGAGCGTGATAAGCAGCCTCGGCTGAGAGAGTTTATCGATCTCGAGGCTATGATGATGGAGAGTAAAGGCGATCCGTCCACTGCTACTGGTTCATCTGCTGTCATTATCAGGTAAATATTTACAAAGACCACGGTGCCACTTCGTTTGACGTGTTGACTGACTCTGGATAGGGCCGGGTTCTACGCGGAGAATCTGCTTCTATATGCTCCCCAAGCTCAAGAGGAAGGCATCCTTCCCCTTCCCATTGGAGAGCGCCATCAGTTTGCCCCCGTTGCACTGGGTGTAAGTTAGTCCTTCTCTGTTGGAAATGGAAGGGATCCTGTAGCTGATTGACTGTTATATGTCAAGGATATTGCACTGCTCGCGGCCCATGTACTGGCTGGTAAGGGACCGAAAGGGTTCAGTGATCAGCATCGAGGCCAGCTGATGGTCATGACTGGTATGAATTCGTCTGCTCTCGTCTCGCGAGATAGTGTTAATTCTGACCACTACGACAGGGCCGAAACTCCTTAGCGGCGACCTGATCGCCCAAGACGCAAGTCAAGCTCTCGGTGTCGACATGAAGTTCGAGAATATCTCAGAGTATGTCACAACTCCCCAGCTTTCTCTGTATGGGCGGTTGCTAATGGTTCTTCAATACAGGCGAGAAGCCAAACGAGTCCTACAAAATCAATACGATGGCGATGATTCCGAGATCCAGTATATCCTGGAGTACTACTCCCTCGTCCGCGAGGGAAAGACAAACTACATCGCGACGACAGCGTTCCATGATGTTACAGGCGATCATCCACAGGAACCTCCTGACTTTTTCAAGGTGTATTCGGACGAGTTTGCGCCGAAGAAGGGAGTGAAGCGGAGAAAGGTGGATGGGAACCATAAATAGAGATGGTCACAGCAAAGGAAAATGTAGTGTAATTTGACGCAAGTTTCGTATCCAAGTATCCTTCAGGATCTTCGCCGATCTGAAAAGTAATCGTGGAGCTTTGTCGTCAACACCCGGTTTGCGTAATTATTCGGTGATTCATGCTTCAAGGAATGAACCACCTTCTGCTAAGATATTTCCCTGATAATGGCCCACCATATCATCCTTTAGTGGAGATAGACTTGGTTCTGTCTTGGATCTGCTCGGGTAACTTGCCATTCTATGATCGATCCGGGGCGTAGTGCTCCGAGTCGAGCAACAAGGATAGAACACAATGATCTTCGATCCCTATATTTGACAGATTGATCTATCGGGGTTACATATCTCTTGAAGCTTGTCAGTTGTGTCGTTGGCATCGATTGACGATACCCCTCTTAATACAATCGAAGACGCTCTCAAAAGCTCATGTAGTACAACTTATACAACAGCTGTATACTACTTTCTCCAAGTCGGCGCGGGGTAAGTTCACCTTCTCCATCTACTACGATAGGACATGCTTTGGATCAGTTCCAAGATTCATAGCTTGCAAGCTCTCTCCTTTGATTCCAATACAAGGTCATTTCCGTTGCTCATCATCGAATCTGTCATCTGCTAATTCAGGGCCCTTATGCACAGGCAGTAAAAAAAAGGACTCGTCGAAGCCACTGTATGCTAAACTGCAGATCTCGTCAAGCACAGCCATCAAGTCAAGACAAACACGAGAAAATGGGCTCCTCCACACCTCCAAAGGAGCAAATCCCCCTTCCACCAACTCCTAACGTTGAAAAAACCAAAATCCCATGGATGCAGCTCGGAGAACTTGATCCCGCAAAGACGCTGACTCCGCCGCCTGCTCTGTTCCCGGAGCACAGCACGGCGGAGCAGCGCGCGGCAATGAGATTTGCGGTAAGGGGGAATGCAGTGTGTATGTATTTCACGCTCTCTCTTTGTCTGATGCTCATGATTCTGTAGCATGATGATTCTATGAATTTTGTTGGGTGATTTGATATTGAGGATTATGTTTCTCCTCAAGTTATACTGTTAACAGCCATTGCATTTGGAGGTTACAAATGATGCTAACCCGCCGATGTTATGCAGTCACTGGCGGTGCAGGCATGTTGGCTCTCGCCTCCGCGCGAGCTCTGCTCGAACATGGTCTGTCCGGCATTGCCCTGCTTGATCTACCCGTTGCTCTTGAGAAGGGCAAGTCCGCCATCAATGCTCTCCGTACGGAATTCCCCGCAGCGAAGATCATCGCAGAGCCGTGCGATGTTACGGATGCAGAAGGGATGCGGGATGTGGTGCAGAAGGTCGCCGATCAGCTGGGGGAGCTCACCATCCTCGTTTGTTTTGCAGGCATAGTCAAATGCGTCACCTCCGAGGAAATGACCCTTGAAGAATGGAGGCGTGTAATCGATGTGAATACAACTGGGTCGTGGATCGCTGCGCAAGCGGTTGGAAAGTGAGTTACATGCAGTATGGGACCGTGGGCAATTCTAATTTTGATCAACAGACATATGATTGCCAGCGGTCGTGGCGGGAAGATCGTCTTCATCTCATCCATCAGCGGTCATCGCGTCAATTATCCCCAACCTCAGCTCGCCTATAATGTTTCCAAGGCGGCCGTGCTGCACATGCGGAACAGTCTCGCGGCCGAATGGACCCGATACGGGATCCGCGTCAATTCCATCTCACCTGGTTATATGGATACCGTTCTCAATGAAGGGGAACAGCTCGCTCCCTTTCGACAGGTGTGGGCGGATCGCAACCCGATGCGCCGAATGGGATCTCCGGAAGAGTTGACGGGGCCGGTGGTGTTGCTGTGCAGTGATATTGGAGGGAGCTATATCAACGGGGCTGATATTGTGGTTGATGGTAAGTTTTGCATCATGTATAGATTGGTGTCAGCGGAGAACAGTATCTGAATGCTAATAATGCATGGTGAACAGGTGGTGGCTTGGTGTTTTAGTTGACATGACAATTATTCTCAGCTGAAAGACCGCACGCAGTCCTTGTTGACTGGAATTCGTCCCCTTCCGGATATCGAGCAATCAGTTCTGTTCTCTGGTTTGCTGATGCATTGATGGGGATAGAGCAATAGAAGAGATAGATAGATTGCCAGTTAGATGTCCACGCAGCCGGTAATTAGTAGTATTGAATGGTCGCTGAATCCGATATCCCTGAGGCGGCATCTCATGTGCCGTAGTTCCTGTCGATTCTAAAAAACTGAGAAAAACGGCCATGACTCTGAAAATGGAGCGGTTCGACAACTGGGACTGCGCCTGATTCGAGCCGCGGTAGATGAACGATGCATGCAGTGGGATCAACGTGTCCATTGCCACCAACGCTAGAGAAAAAGATCTCACGACTATGTTGCACGTTTTGAACGAAAATTCGGATCAGGAGATATTGTTCTCGTTCTTCGGCGTTGGACGAGGCATTGCCCCCAAGTCTGGTATCCATTGTATCATACGACCATGCGCAGCAGGAACTACTGTATTAATTAATTATTCTACTCCGTACTCGGTACGGACTAAAAGGATCACAGATTTCTAAAGGCCGTGCCTGACGTTAGCGCCTGATAAGGCTTAGGAACCACAGTTGAGCAAGCGTGGTCCAGACCCTTGGTTCAGCTCTCCGCTTACTTAGTGTCTCTGGTTTCACTTAAACTATCTGGACTCTTCCCCAACCTCCCAACCTCCGCTTTCTCCCCCTTCATCCTCCGCACTGCTCGAGCTAATAGCAGAGTTCGTGTTCATCTGAGACAGCTTGTTCTGTCTACTTGAATCTTGCATGCATTAAGATCTAATCTCTCCTGTCGCTTTTGGATAAGGTAGATCCAACGCGGGCTTCCCCCTGTCGGAGCACACGGCTGTCACTCCGCAAAGCCCTGGCCTCGCGCGACCACATCACGAACGATTCCAAATATATTTTAACGATCCCGGATCCTTTAATCTGCTTTAGTACTCGGAAGACAGAAACAGTTCATACATTGGAGCACTGTTGAGCTTGTTGTCTCATTCATCAGCCTGCCCACGATGAGGGGACTGCACTTCATCCCCTTCGCCGCGGGCCTTGTCCCTCTCCTCCTACCGTCGTCACTAGTCCTCGCCCAGGGAGAAACAAAGATCCACGAAAAGGGTCGTTGTGCGATTCGAGGTCATTGTGGGAAAAAGTCCATCTTCGGTGGTGACCTGCCATGTCCCGACAACGGGTTGGCGCGTGAGCCCGAGGACTCAGTGAGAGAGAAGCTGGTCAAACTCTGTGGTAGTAAATGGGAGGAGGGGCCGGTTTGCTGTGAAGAAGAGCAGGTGAGTTATACATGGATTTTCTCTCGTGGCCCCATTGACTCGGGGAGCAACATCAGCGACTGTGATCCTAATGGCGTCTCATCAACAGGTGGACGCGCTCGGTAAGAATCTGAAGCTGGCTGAAGGAATCATCGCATCTTGTCCAGCATGCCGGGAAAACTTTTTCAACATCTTTTGCACATTCACCTGCTCACCGGACCAATCGCTGTTCGTCAACGTTACGCAGACCGAGAAGGCCAGTTCAGGAAAAGAGCTGGTGACCGAGCTGGACAACCTTTGGTCGGAAGAATATCAGAGCGGTTTTTATGACAGCTGCAAGGATGTGAAGAACGGTGCATCAGGCGGCAAAGCGATCGATTTTATCGGTGGAGGCGCCAAGAATTACAAGCAGTTTTTGAAGTTTCTGGGTGATAAGAAGTTACTGGGCAGCCCGTTCCAGATCAACTATATAACAGAACCGGCTGGTCCGGACCACTATGGCATGAAGCCATTGCCGATCAAGCCAAAGGCTTGCAATGACCCGGACAAAGCTTTCCGCTGCTCCTGCGTCGACTGTCCCGCGGTGTGTCCGGAACTTCCTGCAGTGGCGACCGAGGAATTGTGTCACGTCGGACTCTTGCCCTGCATGTCCTTCGCCGTCATTCTCGTCTATTCCGTCTTTCTACTCTTCGTTACAGCGCTCTCCAGCTATATCACCTACAGAGAGCGCCGCTTCCGTAAACCGGAGCGTCTCCGCCTGCTTCAGGACCCAACTCCGAGCGACGACGAGGACGAGGGGGATATTGTCCGCGCCGGTGGATATATGGAGCAGACCCACGGTGTATACAAGTTGAATTCGGTTTTGGACACTCTTTTTAACCGCTTGGGCGGAGCATGCGCTCGGTTTCCAGCGATCACAATCACGTCGAGCGTACTGGTTGTCGTTCTGTTGAGCTTGGGCTGGCTCAGCTTTGCCGTCGAGACCGATCCAGTGCGCCTGTGGGTCAGCCCTACCTCTGCGGCTGCCCAAGAGAAGGAGTTCTTTGACACCAATTTTGGTCCCTTCTTCCGGGCCGAGCAAGTATTCCTCGTCAATGATAGCTCCGCGGCCGGCGGCGGTCGCGTGCTGAGTTATGAAACATTGAGCTGGTGGTTTGATGTCGAGTCCCGTGTCCGACGATCCTTAGATCGTGAATTAACCTTGGAGGATGTTTGCTTCAAGCCGACCGGGGATGCCTGTGTTGTGCAGTCCGTGACCGGTTATTTCGGCTCCGCTGCAAACCTCCAGCCTGACACATGGGAAGGGCAACTGAGGCATTGCGTGGAATCGCCAGGTGATCCGAGCTGTCTTCCGGATTTCCAGCAACCGTTGAGACCAGAATTAGTCTTGGGGGGATATAACGATTCAGCCGATGTGCTAGATGCTGAGGCGCTAGTGGTGACATGGGTCGTGAACAACTACGCACAAGGCACCGAGGGTGAGGCGAAAGCTATTGATTGGGAAGACAGCTTCAAGCGTGTCCTCGAGGTGGTACAAGAGGAGGCTAAAGAGCGTGGTCTGCGCGTCTCCTTCAATACCGAAGTCAGCCTCGAGCAAGAGCTGAACAAGTCCAGCAATACCGATGCGAAGATTGTCGTAATCAGCTATATCATCATGTTTATATACGCCTCCTTGGCTTTGGGCTCGGTCACCGTCACCTGGAAGTCATTATACACGACCCCGGCCAATGCTCTGGTCCAGTCCAAGTTTACCTTGGGCATTGTGGGCATCCTCATCGTCTTAATGTCGGTCTCTGCCTCTGTGGGATTGTTCTCCGCTGCAGGCGTTAAGGTGACGTTGATCATCGCGGAGGTCATTCCCTTCCTGGTGTTGGCCGTGGGTGTTGACAACATCTTCCTGATTGTCCACGAATTCGAACGGATCAACCTCAGTCACCCAGATGAGGAGATCGATGAGCGTGTTGCACGGGCTGTTGGAAGGATTGGACCGAGCATTTTCCTTTCCGCCCTGACGGAAACCGTTGCCTTCGCTCTCGGAGTCTTTGTTGGAATGCCTGCTGTGAAGAATTTTGCCGCCTATGCTGCCGGAGCCGTTTTCATCAACGCCATCTTGCAGGTAACAATGTTCATCTCTGTCCTTGCTTTGAATCAGAGGCGCGTCGAAAGCCTTCGCGCGGACTGTATACCTTGCTTGACCGTCAGGAAAGCGAGCTCCCCGGGATTGACTGGAGACCAAGTCTACGATGACCAAGCAGCGGAGAGTCTGTTGCAACAGTTCATCCGCAGGGTCTATGCTCCGTTTCTCCTTGAGCGGAGGGTCAAAGTGGTAGTTGTGATAGCTTTCTTGGGTCTTCTTACCGCCGGTTTGGCTTTGATTCCTTTAGTTGCTTTGGGGCTGGACCAACGCATTGCGCTTCCGAGTGATTCTTACTTGATCCAATACTTCAACGACTTGGATGCCTACTTCCGCAGTGGCCCTCCGGTCTACTTCGTCACCAGAGATGTTAACATAACGGAAAGGAGCCACCAGCAACAGCTGTGTGGACGATTTACCACATGTGAGGAGTTTTCGTTGTCTTTTGTTTTGGAGCAAGAGTCGAAGCGGCCCAACGTGTCCTACATTTCCGGGTCAGCGGCAAGCTGGATCGATGACTTTTTCTACTGGCTGAATCCTCAGCAAGACTGCTGCGTGGAAGACGGCAAGCCGTGTTTCGAAGACCGAGAACCACCCTGGAACATCACACTCTACGGCATGCCGGAGGGAACCGAGTTCATCCAGTACGTCGAGAAGTGGATCGAGTCGCCAACAGATGCGTCATGCCCTCTGGGTGGTAAGGCGCCCTACAGCAACGCGCTCGTGATCGACCGGACGCACGTCATGACCAATGCCAGTCACTTCAGAACCAGCCATACCCCTCTCCGAAGCCAGGACGACTTCATCAAGGCATATATGTCGGCTCGCCGCATTGCAGACGGTATCTCGGGAGAACACGGCATTGACGTATTCCCATACTCCAAGTTCTACATCTTCTTCGACCAGTACGTCTCGATTGTCCGTCTTACCGGTACTCTGCTCGGTTCGGCTGTTGCCATCATTTTCGTCATCACCTCTGCCATTCTAGGTTCAGTCGCTACGGGAGCGGTCGTCACTGCTACCGTGGTAATGATTGTTGTGGACATCATCGGCACCATGGCCGTCGCCGGAGTATCTCTGAACGCTGTGTCTCTTGTCAATTTGATTATCTGTGTCGGCATTGGCGTGGAATTCTGTGCCCACATTGCTCGGGCCTTCATGTTCCCTTCCCGCGCAATCATGGACATGGTGCCGACCAAATTCCGGGGCAAAGATGCTCGGGCCTGGACTGCTTTGGTCAATGTTGGCGGCAGTGTTTTCAGCGGCATTACCGTGACAAAGCTGCTAGGTGTCTGCGTGCTTGCGTTTACTCGAAGCAAGATCTTTGAGATCTATTATTTCCGGGTCTGGTTGGCGCTCGTGGTATTCGCTGCCACTCATGCGTTGATCTTTTTGCCGGTGGCCCTCAGTTATTTCGGTGGAGAAGGTATGTTTGCTGGCTTGAGTTCTCGTCGCGATTTATGACTGATCGGTTTGACAATAGGCTACGCAGACCCCGGAGCAGACGGCGGGCTTGAAGAGAACCTGGCGTCGCGAGGGTACCGCTCGATGTTGGTGGATGACGATTACGACTCAGATGAATACTAGACTTTGACAGTCTCGATGGGCACATGTAACGATTTTGCTAATGTCGACGTTGACGACAAATCTCTCACGATCGCATTATTCTCAGATTCAAGGGTGTGGTCCTGTAGTGGCTTTCCTGCTTATGACATATGACGGGGCTGGAGTTGGAGTTGGAAATTTTCAATTGGAGTTGTTCCCAGGCTTGGATCATTTGTCTCTCGATACTAATGGCTACTAGCCTGAAATATGAGCAATCATGTATTATCAGCTACTATACTCCGTACAATATCCCGAGACATGTATGTCTCAGCGATGGTCAATGAAAGTGACAACATTATGTCAAAATTACTCGCTCGCTAGGAAGCCAAGTCATCTACACCAGAACATATTTCCAAAGTAACACTTCAACTAACCGTATTTTCTTCAGTCTGAATCAATAATGGTCACCACAAGTTTCATCATGATTGGGCAGTGGTAGTAGTCTCTAGTGACAGGCACTAAGACAGAGCGCGGTATGTCCTGGACACGCCAACAGAGAACGATCCGCGCCAACGAAGAAAAAAAATTTCCGTTTACAAAACAGCCCACATCTCCCCTTCTACTTTTTTTTCCCTTTTTCCTCTTCCTCTCACCACTCTCCTTATCCTTCCCCCTCTCCTTTTCATTTCTGGGGTATTTATTTCTTTTGTCTGTCAGATATTTTTTTGTGATACCCCACCAGCGAGCTACTTTTTTGCTTTGTGAGCAGACATCTCATCCGTGTCCTAGTGACGAAAGTCCTCTTGACAGCAGGACTCTGGGACAACCCCACAGTCCAGCAACAAAAAGTACATATTGAGAGATTTTATTCATAGTGTGGCCCATCATGGATCAGCAGAGGTTTCTACAGCAGTTGCAGATTATCCTGAATCGTACGTGTGTTCTTGAAACATCTCGAATAACCTTGGTTCTTCATCTTTGCAGAACCCCTCACTAACAAAGACTTTGTGAGCAGCTGCTCAGGGCAACGTCAAGGAAGCGACTGGCATCCTTCAGAAGGAATACTACAACCAGCCTCAATCGCTCATCCTCCTCATCCAAGTCGCGACTGGCCATGAGGACCCCAACTTGAGACAGCTCGCCGCCGTCGAAGCCCGGAGCCATGTGAACAAGCACTGGCTGTCCGTCCCCGGAGAGCAGAAGCCCCAGATTCGTGAGCAGCTGTTGCGTTCCGCCGTTGGCGAGAACTCTTCCATCGTCCGCCATTCCATCGCCCGTATCATTTCCGCCATTGCCAAGATCGATCTCAACGACGGCGAGTGGGTGGACCTGCCAAACTTCCTCGTTCAGGCGGCCAACAGTGGCAACAAGGATGAGCGTGCCGTCGGCATCTACATCCTCTTCACCATTCTCGAGACTCTGGGTGAGGGCTTCGAGGAGAAGTTCCAGGACCTTTTCAACCTGTTCAGCAAGACCATCCGCGACCCCGAGAGCGAGGAAGTCCGCATTAACACTCTCCTTGCTCTGAGCAAGCTCGCCATGTACCTTGACTCCGAGGAGAATGAGGCTCCCGTCAAGACGTTCCAGGGGCTGGTTCCTTCTATGGTTGCTGTCCTCAAGGATTTCATCGACCAGAAGCAGGAGGACCGTGTGATGCAGGCTTTCGAGGTCTTCCAGACCCTCCTGGGCTGCGATCCCGCGCTTCTCAACCCCTACATGAAGGATCTTATTGTTTTCATGAATGAGATCGCTGCCAACACCGACATTGACGAGGACACTCGCACTCAGGCTATCAGCTTCTTGATGCAGTGTGTTCAATACCGCAAGCTCAAGATCCAGGGCTTGGGCCTTGGTGAGCAGCTTACCCGCACTGCTCTGCAGATCGCTACCGAGCTCGGCGACGCTGCTCCTGGCGACGATGATATTACCCCGGCCCGGTCCGCGCTTGGTCTGCTCGACATGCTTTCCCAGAGTCTGCCTCCCAAGCAGGTGGTTGTTCCTCTGCTGCAAGCTTTGGGCCAGTACTTCCACAACAATGACCCCAACTATCGCCGCGCCGGTATCTTGGCGCTGGGAATGTGCGTTGAAGGAGCTCCCGACTTCATCAGCACTCAAATGAAGGAGATCTTCCCCATGGTCCTTCAGCTTCTGGCGGATCCCGAGCCCAAAGTGCGCCAGTCGACCTTGCACGCCGTCGCTCGCTTGGCGGACGATCTCGCTGAGGACCTCAGCCGCGAGCATGAGAGACTCATGCCTTTGCTGTTCAAGAACCTTGCTAGTGCCATGCAGGAATACAATGGCGAGGAGGGAGGCCCGACCATCGATATCATGAAGGCCGGTATCAGCGCTATTGACGCTGTTGTCGATGGCTTGGATGAGAAGGACGTCGTTCCTTACCAGGGTGAACTGGTTCCTATTCTTCACAAGCTCTTCAAGCACCCCGACTTCAAGATCAAGGCTTTGGCCGCCGGTGCTCTTGGTTCCCTTGCGTCCTCTGCCGGTGATTCCTTTTTGCCCTTCTTTGACGACTCGATGCACCTGCTGCAGGAGTTTGCTACAGTCAAGGACAGTGAGGATGAGCTAGATCTCCGCGCCAGCGTGACCGACGCCATGGGTGAGATGGCCGCCGCTGCCGGTCCAGAGCGTTATCAACCATATGTTGAGCCCCTTATGCGTGCGACCGAAGAGGCCCTTCACCTCGGCCACTCCCGCCTCAAGGAGAGCACCTACATCTTTTGGGGTGCCATGTCCAAGGTGTACGTCGAGCACTTTGCTCCTTTCCTGGATGGCGTTGTCAAGGGTCTGTTTGAGTGCATCGAGCAGGAGGAGACTGATCTTGAGGCTTCCTTGAGCGAGGCTGCCAAGGACCTTGTTGGCCAAGAAGTGACCATTGCTGGTCGCAAGGTCAAGGTTGCCAGTGCTGATGACGACGATGAGCTTGACGGTGACATTGAGGATCTTGATGTTGACGATGAGGACGCCTGGGATGATGTCACCGCCACCACTCCGCTGTCTTTGGAGAAGGAGATCGCCGTCGAGGTCATTGGAGATCTCGTGACCCACACCAAGAGCGCTTATCTGCCTTACTTCGAGAAGACCATCGAGATGGTCCTGCCTCTGGCTGAGCATCCTTACGAGGGTGTCCGCAAGAGCACCATCAGCACCCTGCATCGTTCCTACGCCATGCTGTTCGCCATTGCCGAGGAGAGTGGCCAGATGCCCAAGTGGCAGCCCGGTCTGCCTCTACAGGTTCAGCCCCCCAAGGAAGTCAAGAAGTTTGGCGAAATTCTCATGACTGCTACCATCAAGATGTGGTCTGAGGAAGATGACCGGTACGTATATATCTGTTTTTCGTGACGCAAATTTCTCTCTCGTTATCCCGGCATGGCATTGGTTTTATGATGATACCACTCGTTTAACCCAGCTCACTCAGACGCGCCAAAAAAGGAGCGCGATTGATGGGAAACGCGACTCTATCTATATCTGAAAACTGCCGAACCGATGCTTTACTTCACTGCAGTTGATCAACACCCATATTGGGAACTTGATTTGCTTACTCGATGGCTGACAGGGCTACCGTTGCCGACATCAACCGCAACATGGCTGAGAACCTACGCTACTGTGGTCCTTCTCTCATCGCCGACGAGACCACGCTCCACAATGTTATCCAGCTGATTACTGACATCATCACCAAGAAGCACCCTTGCCAGTTGGAGTTTGGACCTGAAGATGACACCCTGGAGGCGGGTGACGAGTCCTCCGAGTTCGACTGGGTCGTCATCGACACGGCTCTTGATGTCGTCTCCGGCCTGGCTGCCGCCCTTGGAGCGAGCTTCTCTGAGCTCTGGAAGGTTTTCGAGAAGACCATCCTCCGCTACGCCAGCAGTACCGAGGCTCTTGAGCGTGCCACCGCTGTTGGTGTCCTTGCCGAGTGCATCAATGGCATGGGTGGAGCCGTCACTCCATTCACCTCCTCGTTCCTCAAGCTGCTCATCCACCGTCTGGGAGACGAGGACCCTCAGACTCGCTCCAACGCTGCCTACGCTGTTGGCCGTCTGATCGAGCACACCAACTCCGCGGATGTTGTCAAGGAGTACCCCACCATCTTGAGGAAATTGGAGGCTTGCTTGCAGATGGACGTTTCTCGTCTCCAGGATAATGCCACCGGCTGTCTCAGTCGCATGATCCTCAAGCACCGTGAGGCCGTTCCAACCAAGGAGGTTCTGCCGGTGCTCGTCAGCATCTTGCCTTTGAAGAACGATTACGAGGAGAACGACCCCTTGTACCGGATGATTTGCCAGATGTGTATGTCATCCTTCACTCTTGTCTTTGTCGGGATTGATCAAGTTACTGACTGTGCTCTACAGACAAATGGGAAGACGAGACCATCCGCGAACTCACCCCCAGCTTGATTCCCATCTTCCAGTCCGTCCTGTGCGGCGATGATGATCAGGTTGAGGATGAGCGCCGCGCCGAGCTTATCGAGCTCGTCAAGTGGCTCAACAAGATGCAGCCCGGTTCCGCTCCTTGGGCCGAGCAGCTCTCGTAGATGCTTCGCCTCCTGCATTTTTTTGCGTTGAATTGATGACCCCCCTGTTCCCCCCCCCCATCCCCCACCCCAACACCTGAATATAAAGCGTAATGGACATAGATGGGATGCCAATTGTGGCGGACCTTATCATGGATGAAATTTAGACGATACCCCTTTGTGCCCTTGCCCTTTTGACGAATTTGAGCTGAGAAAGTTTGGATGAAAAAAAAAACAAACAAAAAGTGTCTTGAGTTTTTGAAATCATGTCTAGCTTTTAGATATTGGAACGTGCTATGAAATCAGAAAAGTATGGACTGAAGTGATACAACTCAATCACAGAGCACATACATCTATGCTGTGTATTTCGGTGGCGATGACCACTGACCCTGCCCCAGTGACGCATGTAGCAGAAGGAGCTGCCATAGACATGGATATCTTTCTTTGGTTGGCATTCACGTAGAGATGGCTAGGCAGTCTTCCACTTGATGGTACATTTGAATGCATAGTCCCTGTGGCTGGTCTGAAGACTCTGAACTGGGGCGTATGATATTTTTGCAGATCCCTCCTGCCTCAGTATTATATCACTGGCAGACATAACAAAGGAAGTGACTTGTTTTTATGTCAGACCGACTCTTTCTCAACCTGCTTTCTTGAAATTCCCCCTGCCCAGTCCAGTTCCTGCTGCCCCTCCTGATAATCATTCCCACAAGAGTATCGGACACTTCGATCCTGCTGGACTTACAGTGAGTTCATTCCAAGAAATTTGGGATCTTTCTGGAATCAGTAAGCCAATATCCGACTTACGTCGACTGACCATCTAATTACCTTAACTTACAGAATCCAACCACAACTAAATTATCAACCACGCCTCACAGTACAAACAACCAAAAATGGCGTCCTCTTCCATCTCCTCGCCCGTCAACTACACCTTGCCTACGACTTCCTCTGCGTCATCCTCGCTCGAGAAGCCGATCAAGACGGTCTCGAAGCCCTGCTTCGGCTGCGACTGCGGTAACGAGGAGTGTGACTGCTGCATTTGCGTTGTGATGTAATTCTCTTCAAGATGGGGGGGTCTTCCGGTGGAGAAGCGGTGATGGAAAATGGGATTGTCGTTGGCTGTTTGATTGGAAGTAAGCAAGCAAGCAAGCCAGTGTTCGATGGAGGAATTTGCAATGTCTTTATTCCTCGCCTGATGAGACAATGAGACTACTAGTATCTATGATTTCCTTTCTTTGAGTTCGTCTCTGGACGCATTTATTGATTCCATTGCGTCTCTCAGCATTACATGATACTAATCCATACAGATTCATCCAGATCCAACCACCTTTGCTATCTGCCCTTCTTTGCATCCAAATCTCATGTTCCTTCTCGGCCAATAACCCAAACACTGGCTCTGGGTCTCGTCCCGCAACACAGCCGACGGATCCATCCAGAAGACATCCACGGTTCTACGGAACAGTCTCCATTCTTCCCCGCAGGCAAAAAATCAAGTGCAAAAATATCACCAGATGAAAAAGACGGATTCAACTGGTCCCGACGAGGGTCGAACTCGCGACCTTGGCGTTATTAGCACCACGCTCTAACCGACTGAGCTACGGGACCTTGATGAAAGCCGGTCCGATATCTGGCTAGTTAAGCAGGGAGTGAATGGTGTGTTGAATAAGAATTTCAATCGCTCGTCTCTATCGTGCAACGTTGATGACAAAGTCATTCCGTTTATCACTCATTTTTGGTTCAATGAGAATAAAATGTGGATGCACCTGTGGCCAGGTCAATGACTCGGGAGTAGGATCCCTTTCAAGGGTGCATTTGAACAGTGACTGGGGATGTTTCTGTCGTAGAATAGAAGGGTGTCTGTCAGTGTCAATGGACCAAGATATATATATATATATACATACCATACCTATTTGCACCGTACAAAGAACTGGAGTCTGAGGTCAGTTTCGCTAGTTGGCATCTTTCTCAGCTGCTCTGAGAGCCAAGGCTTGAATCTAGGAATGCCCTCTCGCGCGAGATAGAAGCTGTGAATCAGAATCAGACGGGGACAACGCATTCGAACATCGTCAAGTAAAGAGCTTCTGACTTGTCGGCGTCCTGCAGCTTTATGCCCCCTGCGGGTCGGGTTTGCGGGTTTGTTTCTCTGACCCAACCCGACCAGACAAATCGTGCTAGGGTACTTTGCTTGATGTTCGACTACATGGGGGTCTCGATGCACATCAAATATAGGCTTTTTTACCATGTATCAATAATTAATGACTTACGAATTCGATGGATGGAGGACTTGCTCATTTGGAACGAGATCATCAAGCTTGAGAAAAGGTTCTATATATATAGTAATGAATGGACCCTGCTAAGGTTCATACTCGAATGAGATCAGGAACAACAATTCCTGTTGTTGGCCCAAGTATTGGAATTGGAATATTGCGATGTATCGGATACCCTGGATTCTGAACACTGGGTAAAGTCCTATCTGTCCCTAAGCAAGGTCATTTCATGGTTCCATGTTGAACCACTTGGCCAAGGATGTAAAGTCCATCAAATAACGTAACCA